>VXAZ01000783.1:1556186-1586920 GCA_013399875.1 Gymnorhina tibicen | reverse complement strand
CACATAGCGCTCAGGGGAAGATGTGAAATATTTTCAGTATAATATCAAAGAAATAAAATTTAATTTTGTGCAAAAGTTTGCCAGTTTGCAAATTGAAGCCTTTTGAAGTGACAACTGGAGCTGTGAGTGGAGGCGAGTGCTCTCATGCCAGTGATAAAGTTCAGTACTGGAAGTGAGCTAAGAGGGGCTGCAGTGGCTGCCAGGACTAATATGTGCACAAAGGGTGTGGCTTCATCACACGCAGCTTGCACTGAAGATACTGAAGCAGCACTGCACAGTCCTTCAGAGACCGGGCCAGCCTTGCAGAAATCCTTACAACAGTAAAAATACTTCAGGCCAGCAAAAACATCACTGCACGCATTTAAAACTCCAGAACACAGTGGCTTCTTGGCCAAAGGCCACGAGCCAATTGTCAAGGGAGGAAACCGTAGTTTAAAAAAATACCCAATACAACTCTGCAAAATCAGTTGCAAATAACAGGATTTGGGCCTTTACTTGTCTTCACGAACAGGCATTTAATTTGGGTTTTTGGTGCCCGTTCCTCCCCCTTCTTCTCTTTACTTCTACAACGACATACCCATGGTATTCCCAACTCCATCCTATGACCCCAACCAGTGCAGTGAGAGTTAACTACTGCACAGTTTCAAATCATAGGTAGGGTGATTGCAAAATTACCTAATTTTGGTTTTCTGTAATACAGAAGAAAAGTATGTGCTTCTGAAGAGCTAGTAAAATATATATATACACACTTATCTAAAATATGTGTTAGCTACCTTCTGAGCTGCAAATTTGCTTCTGAGAGTGAGAAGAAAGCAACACATTTGGGAGGTCCAACACAGCTCACTTAACTGATTTTTGCTTTAGGCTGCACCTAAAGGCACAGGCTTGTCTAAACAGACACTCAAGTGAGTCTATTCCTAGGAGATCTGCAGCACTGGATATTTGTTTCCATATAACAGCAATAGTTTTGATGAAGACTTACAGAGAAATTCTGAAATCAACCTGAAAAAAACCCTAAGATTATTACCATCTCGTGCTTATCCTTATCTTCATCCTGCCAGTAACTGGTTTTACAACAACCAAGTTTCTGCATTTTTCATAAATTCAGGAAAATATTGCATTGGACACCACATAAAGAATTAATCACACAGACTAAGTGTGCATCAAAGATGGCCAGGTATCACTAAGCTGGTGGTCGCTAAGCTACCTATGTGCACAGTGAAAATTCCTATAATTCATCTGTAAATACAATACCTTGCACTTCCTACTTAAAGTCATATCCATTTCTAGTATTTCAGTGTTTGCAGTTATCCACAGGTTGGGGAATTTTCCTGTCCCACCACAAGAGGAGACTCACTGCAGCTTTTTCTGAACAACACATGACATTCAAATCTTTCAGGTTTTGCATTTATGTTAGTACTTAAAAGAAGTAAATAAAGCAGGCAGATAGGGCTTTATGGAGGAACCCTAACCACGATTCTACCACACACATCGACCACAGATTACTGTGATTTTCCCGCAAAAGCTTTAGATCACACCCTAATCTATGTTCTGTTCAAAGGAAATGGTTCTTTGAAGATAACCATTTCTTACCTCAACAAAAAGAGAACAGAGATGAAAAATCTAAAATTTTGATCCAAATTTGAACCAGACCTTATTTGCAATTCAAAACTGTCTAGCAAACTACTGTCTTCAATTTCTGTTCTTGGTTGTGGCTAACTGTATGAGAAAGAATATCAGGACAGACTACAGAAAATTACCAAATTATTTTGGAAGATCAAAGATATTGGTGCGTTTCAAAGAGGAATCCCAAATGTTTGTTCCCATACCTTTATATCAGATATTCACCTGTCATTAGAGGAAAAAATATCCTAGTAGAGGAACACTTTGCAAAAGATGAATCCTTTAAGCAAAGCCAAAACCCTAAACCACACCATGAGTGGCTTTGCAGATACATTTGTGATCTCATCATGGCTATTTAAGCTGAACCTGTAAATTACCAAGTCCTTAAATTTCAGAAGGAAATCAAGGAACAATAAAAATTGATTTAGTCGTATAAATACTGGAAGTAATAAAGGCCTCATGTGATGCTTGACCTTCTGATAAACTGTGCTGCTAAACGATTCCTAGTTTCAGAGCAGTGATAGCATGGTTTGGTAACTAAGAGTTTGCTTCTATAATGTTTCCATGGGTAAAGTATTTCACTCACTGCAGTCCAAAGTCAAACTTTTGGGAGAGGAGTCAATAGACCTAAAGGGATCAGTCCCACACATGTTCTTTCAAGCCTGCATCCATCCAAAGGATGCAATAATTCCTCTGATGTGACCCAAGTATACAAATGGATAAATCCAGTTGACTTTATTCCTTTAAAATTTAACTAAATCCCTATGGTCACTAGATTTTTTACAACACTCCTCTCTTATACGTAGTGGTGGAGTATAGAGGTGCTTCACAGTCTCTTGCAAGACTGCTTCTATTATCTGTCTGCTACAGGTTCTGCATCGTCTTCTTGACAACCTCAGAAAGAAAAACGTTGGAATTTTCTGACAGGGGGCAGGTATTAGTATAAGAAAAAAAAAAAGAATAAAACAGAAAGAAAAAAAAACACTATCAAATACAAGTAAAGAAGCAACAGGACAGGAGAAATTGGGAATCTGTAATACTTGCCCAGAAGAAATAGAGCATGGGACTTGAGGATTTCTTTTCTCCTTCAGATTTACGGGAACAGTAGTTTGTATTTCACAGGAGGCCCAAAGCATTCATTTCAAGTATAAAACAGGCCTTCCAAAAGGGAATAATTTTAGAACAAAATGCAGTCCTACTATTGAGTGGAACACAATGTGTGACCTCTTAAACGAGCTGGACCCAAACTAGTTCTCCCATGCCCACAAATCCTTTCATAATCCTGCTGTGGAACACAACTACTATAAATGTACATACTGCAACCTCCAGTCAGAATAAATTTCTGGGCAGAAAATCTCCCACTAGCCCAAACAGGCAGAATTGAAGCCAAACTTCTTCCTTGTCCCCAAATTATTTTGTATTCTATCTATTTCAACATTTTCTGCACAAAGATCCTATGCCACCACTTGCTCCAGCTGCCTTTGAGAGCCAAACTCTAGTGGATTTCAGCAGGGACTCTCAAAAGAAAATGTATTTATCCCCAATAGAAACAGCAGAAGCATGCTTAAAAATATCCCCTAAAAATTTAAAAATACTTTATTCTCTTCTGAAGGTCAATAAAATAAAACTGGGGACAATAGTGTCTTCAGCCTCTTAAAACTTCCTTCTAAAACTTGACCAGATCTGACAGTTTGATACTTTATTTTTTTGAGGGTTTGTTAAATACTCTGAAACATGTCATTAGTGAAAGCCCTAGAGGATGTGCAAAGAAGAGAATGACTTAATATAGGAAAAAAATGAAACCTATGCAGTTAACCTTCAATCAAACACTGAAAAAGCTCAGCTTCATGATGTCAATTGAGGGATTACAGCATTAACATGTGCACACATCAAATTTTATTCCCCAAGTTGAATGACTAATATTGAATCTTACAAATGTTGTGAAGAAAAACTTATGCTATGCTTTGATGTCTCTCTTTGTTATAATAAATTCCCTGAATTCATTTAGATGACCTTGATTTCTTTAATCATAAAAAGGAGGCAAAGTTCCAGCCTGTTCTTGTCTTTTAGCCTCAGCACATCACAGTTCAACATGATGTCATTTCAGTTGAGAATTCTCAGAATACAAAAAAATTCTCAATTACTAATTCAAGGATGCCCTGATCAGTCACTTTCTGGTAGGATTCAATTAGGCAATGCTCCACAGGAAGACCAGCTTAAGAAATATTTTACAGCAGCTTTTTCTTCCCTCTTTGAGATGTCTCTCCCATGTGGACACACAATTTTGAGAACTGGCAGGAAGCCACCTCCTTTTCCCTTCCCTTCAGGATAAAGCTGACTTGTCAAAAGTTAATGAAGCTTTCAGCACAGTTCAGGTAATTAAGGATAAAGCATGAGCCTGACAGAGAGAGGAAGGGAAGCTCAACTTTGACATCCTCCCTATGTGTGGGAGCAGCAAGCTGTGGATGTTCACCACAGTAGGAGAAACACTCCAAGAGCTCCACCAGATCTGCTAAGGGTTATGAGCTTGGCCCTGTGGAGCCAACTCAGCGTGAAGGAGCATCCCCTCATGGCACTTCTGCCCAAATGCACGAGTGTTGCAATGCTCCTTGACTGTCACTGAGCTTTAAATGCCACTCCCTCTCTTCCCCTTGCTCACAGATGGATCCTCCAGAGCCACTTGTCCATACAGAACCTCACAGTGAGTTCACAGTGCCACTGACATGGCACGTGGGGGGTTTTGGTTGGTTGGTTTCTTGCTGGGGGGTCAGGTGTCTCACATGGAGACAATGTGAAGAATGAGATGTTCACACTGCAAATCATGATCCTGGTAAGAAGTGAAATCTTTAGGACAAGCAAGTCTAAGTACTCTTTTACACCATACCATGATGCCTGACCACCTTCATACTTGAAATCAAAAGCCTTCCCAAAACTCTGCTGTTTTTCTAGTTAGGCTGTTCACAGTTATTGGTAAAGCCTGAAGGTAAGAGTAGAAGAGTGAGAGCAGGCTACCCACAGAAGGATTCCCCTGCCATGTTTGGGGCTGGGATTGTGCCCACCAGCAGGGCCTGTTCCATCCTGCTGCCCTCCCAGCTGTACATGCAGCAGTGCCACTGTCTCACAGAGTCCAAGTCTTACAGCCACTTACTAATTACACAAATGATCAAACACTTAAAATGAAACATCCAAACCAGCACTTAGTTCAAGATCCATGAACATTTCTACTGTCTGTACCCAGATGGCAATCTGAAAACTGGGAGAGCTGCTCCTGCCGGAGTTAGTCCAGCCCCCAGAGCGATACTGCATCACAGTTACCAGGAGCTGCAACTAACTGGAGCTACTAAGGCACTTTTAAAACGAGCCTTTGGTTTTTCACGCTCATTCTTTCATGTTTGTGAATCACTCTGGAGCTGACTGCAGATATCTGACCTTAGGAAGGGCACTTTAGAGCATTTACGATGTGTTAAATAACACTGTACAGACCTGCCAAGCCGTAGACTTTGTGTGCTGTGCTAGCAGGAAACTCCACAGCAAATAGCAAAGCCCTAACACTATTTCTTCCTCTCATTCAGCACTTACCTGCCTGCCTGCATTTGGTACCAAGAGGCTTTTGGAACAGAAACCAACCATCATGACAAGAGCAAAGCAGAAACTGCTGCCATGCAGCATTTCAAGCACATTTTACTTAGCTTTTATTTTTTCATTTTAAAACAAGTTCACACAAAGGCTTTTTAAATTTAAAGAGAAAACAAATACACAGAAAGGCTGTTTGAAGGTCACAGGAAAATACCCCACAGAAAACAACTGTGGACAGTTCATATTTACTCAAACAAGTCTGTAGCTATATAAGGTCTTTCAGCCTGGGATTTCAAAGTACTGGTCCCCGTGGTGAGCATTGCACTCTGCAGTTTCTTCAACAGCATCCCCCTTTGAGCTGCCCAGTTTATACCATGAAATACCTTAAGTTTAAAATGTCCTCATATCTGCTTTAATAGTTTTTTGAAACAGAGGCACACAAGCTGCATCTACTGCTGGAAATAATAACATTCCAGCACAGAGCCCTCTAAATTTTGACTTCCATTACAATCACTATGACAAATATTTTCCTCTGTGTTGTTGTAAAATATTTAAAGATAGCCTGTCTTTAAAATCAGGGATACATATAAAATAATCCTGCAGATAATCTCAATCCCTCTATCTCACACTAGTTTTAAACCAGAAAAAGTCCCATGTGACTTGAATTGTCTGCTGGGCTGAAATAAACTCCAGAAGCCCAAGAACAGGTCTAAATCACAAGATTTGGACTGGACATTAAGCAGAGACAAAGTTTAGGGTGTCCATTATAGGACCCCAAACCATCAGGCACTGACCTAAATTTCAGGGAAAAAAAGAGAAAGAATTGTGGTTGTACTGGCCAATTATTGAAAATACCCAGGTATTATAAGACACCTCAATTCCTCTATCCCTTCGCTCACGAACAGCCATGGCAATGTGCCATTTGATTTTCCCTCTCATTTTTTGGCTGCTGTCGATAATACAAACCTTTAACACTTGCCCACTTTGCAGGGTACCCTACATGGCTCTGCACCTTTGGCAAGCGTGGACAGTTTATTTCACTGGACATTTGTCACACACTGCCCGAAGGCTGCTTCCCACCAGGACCCTCCTTCCGAATGAAATACTGTCTTACGCCTCCCACCACAAACTGCAGAGCACAACTGCAGGGCAGAGATGCTGTCACCTCAAGCTGCAGCTGGTGCAAGGCCAGGAACCACTCTCTAGGCTGTGGCACAGGGGTGGCCTGCATTAACCAGAGCCTGGAGGACATCTCCATGTTACCAACTCAGAAGGGTTTAAATTTCTGATGAACTATTAGGGCCAAATTTAATTATGGCCTTCCCTTCCTCTAACTGTGTATTTGGGCAGCTACATCTAGGGCTTAGTTTCACTTGCTAAGAAATGTTCAGACTTCCTTAATGGATATGGCCATGTGACATATTAATCTTTTTTTTTTTCACTCCCCATCTTTCTTTAAAAAAAAAAAATCTACAAGACCTGTCAGGGCACGTCATGGCCACTTAAACTCCTCTAACATGCAGATCAGAAATAAAACTGCAGTATAATGCACAACAGCAGAGTGATTTATGTGCAAATCTAAATGGATTCACATGGAAAAAGCAAAAACTGCTACGGTACCATACGGATAATAGAAGTTCCACAGATTATTATGTAAAATCTGAATAAGCAACTATTAGTGACTCAGCAACAGCAATAAGAAGATGCAAAAAAATCCCAGAGGTCATGTCATGTGCTCTGATGTACTAAAAGTGGGTTAACTTTCCCAAACTGGGAAAAGGTCACAATTAAATACATTTTAGAAGTTTAAATATAGACAAGTATCATAGGAGAGTTGGTCGGGGATTTTTCTTGCTCTTTTTTTCCATAAACAATGATTTGCAGCATTATTTCTCATAGACTTTTGATTAATACCTTCAGAAAAATAATGCAGGGATACAGCACATTTATGCTTCCAAGCTTGAAAATTTTGTTTGGAGAATTGTACTCTAAGCTTTTTTGATAGGCAAAAGGACCAAAATATGCCAGAGAACCTGTTCTATTTCTTAACTAAAATTAAATATCCACATAATGAATCTGTAAGTTAAACACAGGAGAAAAAAAAAAAAACCCAGCAGTTAACTGAGTTTCAGATGAAGATGTCTGTAACCCCTCTGTGCTGGAGCATACCAGGGGTGCTCAGGTATAAAATAGAGGTGAATCAATCATATAAGCTGTTTGTAGTTCCAGGTACGCTTTCAGCCCGCAATGCCCTTGTAGTGTAGGGTGGGGGGTGATATGACAACAATAACACACAACTGAAAAAACTCACCAAACCATCAAATCTACTCACTTACTCCACAGCTACAAGACTGGATCTTTTATTGCCTCAAGATAAAAGAATTTTATTTAGACTCAGAACAGCATTTGCAACTGTTTGTCAACTTTCAGACCCTGGAAAACTCCCACTCCTGAATTCTCTCCCTCTCCACCAACTGAGTTTCATAACTTCAGGCAAAACAATTTTAAACAAACAAGCAGCACATCACATTCTAATCCTCTTATTGTGAATTGCATCTACACAGAAAACACCCCTGAAGTCACTGACAGTTAAACTAAGCAAGCTTAGCAGAGATAAACACTCATTCACTGTAAATTGCAAATGTAATAGTAACACAATTTTCAATACTATTTTTAAGACAATGCCAGACGTACTCTCAAGACCGTCTGGTTTTCCAACTGAGCTGGCACAAAATACTCATTTCTACTTCACGACTATAGATATAGAGTTACTGACAGTGGTTTAGGCAAAGTTGGCTTCACAAGCGAGCATGTCTTCCATTATGTGTACACAGTAAAACTAGAGGCAGAAAATAGAGGCAGAAATTCTCTTTGTTTTGCTTACCCGGCAGTGTCCAGCTAGTTCTGGGAATTTAGTCCCTTACAGTTATGGACAAATACACATTACATTTATGCTTCCCAAAATCCTGAAGTAATTTATTACCTTCTCTCAACAGAAATCGCAGTCTGGAAAGCCAAACTGGCTCCTAAAGGCCCAACAGACTAAAGGCAGAGGAGTCTAGTTAAGGCTTGAAGCAGTTAGAAAAATAAATTTTAAAAGTCCTTTATCATAATATCTTTTATATTGCCCACATAAGCAGCCTAGCACAGATACTCTTCATAATTAGAAGCAACCCAAATAAACCACTTAAGAGGAAATGAGGAATTGTTGCTAATCAAAACACATGGGCTGCTTTGACTAAAGTCTGAACTTCTTTATGTTGAGATTACATCAATCCCCACTACAAGATACAATTTTTAAACAGGAACAAAATACTCAAGACATTATATTTTATTAGGAAAAATTCCATCCCACACATTTGTTTTCTTTTCTTCTCAAATGTTGAGAAGGCCAGATACACTGTCTGCAGTACCTTCAGGGTCTCCTGGCAGAACTTTAAGGCATAAGAATAATAATCAGCCCAGGCTCAATTACAAGTGCATTTAAAAAAAAAATGCCACCATGATGATTTATCCTTACCCAGACATACACACCTCAAAAGACTCAATTAACCTAATGAAAAAGCCCTGCACATTTTCAAGTTGCCATGTCAGAAGTTTGGCTTTATTTTCTGAAGTTTGTTTAAGGTCACCAAATGGTCAGATCAGTTTATCACCAAGACATCCCAAAAGTGCATAGGCCCAGAACTGCATAGTTAATTCTCTCTTCTCCTGTATTTCAGCTTTAGCCATGACATCCAAGGTAAGAGAATGGTACAAAACACACACAAACCTGACCAGTAAAATACTTGCTGCTTTTTGAGAGAGACAGAAAATTGCTATCAAGTTCCTTTGAGTCTCAAGCACAGTTTGTTATTCAATAGCCTGAAAGTATTAACTGTCCACTAGTTTTATATCATTAATCTATAAAACTTATTCCATCTCATTTAATGAAAGATGTCTAGTAACTTAATTTCTGTGCTTCCTACACATGCTTAAAACTTTTAACTAATGTAAACTAGTACAGGGCTTCTGCTTTCAGTGAAGTTATGTTAGGTATCTTCATTTTCATAACAATTTTCATTAAGTGATATTAACAATAATTATTCCCAAATATAAACAAACATTTATTCAATAAGCAACTGAACAGGCCTAACTACATATTTAAAGCAGAAAATGAGAATATTTCTATTTAAAATTAAATTTTATACCAAGAGATTTGTAAGAATGCTTTGTTTCCTAGTGGAAGAAAGTAAAGAGAATAAAGCCCCTCTGAAAAATTCTACATTATTCGCATACTCTTTGAAACACACAGGAAAATACCCATTATTGAGTAAAACTTACTTTGTAGACGATAATGCCTTAAACAAATATGCAGATGCACTCGAGCACTCATAAAAACTAACTTCTCCTAAGTGAAAGCAATCTTCAGGGAGTGAGGGAAAAGAAACCTTTGAACCCTTTGAAGCACAGATTAACACTTAGATTTTCAGCTGCTGCAAATCTAGGTAGCACAAGTGATTTCAATTCCCATTGACTTTAAAGAGTTCATTTTGAATTACACCAGCTGAAGACATTCCTGTAGATATATTTACATATGGAGCCCTAATGCAGCAAATCATGTAGGGAACGATGGGCCTGGCTGAGAGGACTGCACAGCTGTAAGTCAGAAGCCTCTCAGCCACCACAGGGAAGGCCAGGAACTCGAGTCATTTATGCAAGTTCAGTTCCTGGTCACGTTTGCTTTGCACATGTCTTGCTTGCTTAAAATCAATGCTTTGTTGCATTGTAAGAGAATTGTTCCGTTTCTCCAGAGAACTACATAGCAAAAGAAGGTATGGAAATTTTAAGAACATCTCACCCCCAACACTGAAGGCTAAGGATGCATTGCAGACACCACAACAGAATGTTCTAGGAGATATAAAGCCTCTGTATTGCCTCTGGGAGGTTGTCTGGTCTGGTTTCATACACCTTGCCAAAATTCATTGCTAGGAATGCAGCTGCCCTAGGCTTCCTATGATAAAAGTGACTCTAAAAGTGTTAAATGGCCCTGCTATCCCTTACTCTGAAAATAATTTTCTTGTTTTCTTAAATGACTTCAGTGAAGCTCAAAACACCTAGATGGATTTAATGTTTATATGAAACCCTACAAATCAGACTAACACAAAAGATGCTTTGTTATTTTCAGTAATCAAGACATCTGAGGCCGAGTGATCCATTCTGCCTGCAATTATCCTGATGTAAATGAAGAAGTTGGGGTATTTGTATGACATGACTAAATGTTAGCCTTGATCTGATCAGATGTAACTGAAAACAGAATTTGGCCTACAGCTACAAAGTGTTCAAGTTTAAAACCCTAGCTTTATCCTCCCAGGCAGTCTGCACTGCACAGACAAATGCAGTAACATGTAGATTTGGCAAACAATGTACTGCTGGAGAGGGAGACGTCCCAGAGCAGCCCGCAATAACAAATTGTCACTGTTCAGACTAATAAGAACAAGCACTTAACAAAGTTGACATGGAGAACTAGACTGATCTTTACATGGTAGCAGGTGACAGCAGCGACAGAGACATTTATGGAATTTGGAACGGTACACGGAACAAGGGGACCGCTGTTCCTCCCACTGTGAGAGTGCCTTAGGCTGTACACAGAAGCATCAGGCTTTAATCTCCTCCATATTGCTCAGAACTGAGACCATAATCAGTATTAGATAAAGAGGTATTTTCATATTTATTTATATTCTGGATGGCAGAGAAACACATGCCATCATTTGAAGCCTTAGAAATCAGATGTACTGGGGGTTTTGTGCATGTGTCACCAAGCATTAAAGAAAAGTATCTCTCACTAATTTGCTAAAAGCTATGCTAGGCAGTTATAAAACAACTTTATAATCATGTTTGTGGTGACTGCTCCTTTTCTCTTTGATGTTGCATCCCAGATAGTACCCGACAGCACAATACCTAGTGGGATCATCATTCTTCTGCATACCTAGAGTTCATCTGCTTGCTCTTCTCTCACAACCAGCAAGCCAAGTCTTTGTTTCACTCACTTCTTACCCACACTGTCCATTAATTTCACTGACCTTATACAGCAGAATAGAAGAGTCGGAAAAAACCTTTCTTACCACAGAAGACCTGAAAAGACCATCACTCCTTAATGTCTGAATGAGAAGTTGAAAAAGGATAAGGATGAGAATAAGGGATGGGGGAGGAATGTTTTGTTCATGGTTAGACAAGCACAAATGGAATGGCTAGAGGTTACAAATGTTTGCATTTTTTACAGGGTGCTTAAAGGCATTTTGAAGATAAATGCAGACATAAGACGCATGCTTTGAGGAGCTCAAAATCCAAACATTCAGTTTTGGGCAACTGTTCAGGACGATGTTGGACTGTCCTTTGCATTTCCCTAGAATAAAAAGATCCTTCTTAACACTTGTTAGTATGTCCAAAATCTAGGAGCTGATCTCTTGTGCTGCCCCTCTGACCTGCGCTAGTGAATGAGCAGAGTTGGATATAGATGTTGACAATGCTCTCCCTCTGTGTGTCTAAGGAAGCCACACAGAAATCTGGAAATCTCAGAGGGCCCTCTGAAAGGCTGATCCTGTGAGCCAGCCTGAAGGGGCATAGTTAGTGCAGAATGCTTCTCTTGCACCAATACAGTATAGGATACCTGTCCTCTCAGGTCTGCTTCCAATTTACTGATTTGTACAACAGCAAGTGATCTCGATCTAAAAAGACTAGTGTGGTGGGCTTCTACTAAGTCTGAGAAACTGAATCTCTCTCCAGAGTGGTGTCACTCCCAATTACGTTCTCTGGGACACACATAAAAACGTTCCTAAATTCATGCCAACAGGCATTTCCTGTTTCTCAACCCTGGTATTCACATTTCTTCTTGGACCAAAAGTTAAGTGTAGAGGGTGCCTTTAACTTAAGAACATAAGAAAGGCCATAACAGTTCAAAGAAAATGTCACATCTATCTCTGCTGGGGCTGTCCCCAGAGGTCAGGAATGCATGTCTGGAGAAGAACATAAGAGACAGTAAGCCCATAGCATGACTTTTCCCTGTATAAACTTTACAAGCTTCTAAGAGTCAGTGGTTCAGGGGCCACCAGAGCTGGAGGATGCCTTTAAACCACTTTGACAGCAATGGATTGATCACTGAACACGGTAAGTTTAGTATGAACTCAGCAAGCTTAGTACTAGGGTTAGGAACAGGTCTGCCATAATTCACCATGACTGTATGCATATTAATTGCCATTAACATTTTCTACCTAATCTGTGGGCTGCGAACACCATCTGCAGAGATTGTCTTTCACTGCTTAATGCAAGTGAACAACAGATAGTTACACATTGTTACTTTGAGGCTCTTCATAATCTTTCTTGCTCAAGAGTTCACAGACCTGTAGCAGAAGGGTTTTCATCACCACATGCTCTTAATGAGCAACTCAAGCACCTGAGAAAACAGAGCCTACTTGGCAGTTCTAACGAGCCATCACTCTCAGATCTCCTCATGGCTCAGTGATGTGGTACTGAGCACACTCACCATGCACACTCAGAGGAAGCACTGAGTACCAACAGAAAATCTGGGTCACAACAGAGCTTACAAAACTGAGGGATAGCACTAGCTGCCCTCCAGATGTGTTTCCTTCACTGTGTACAGCATCTGTATGGATTCCCATAAGTATTTCTGCTGTCAGTTTAAGGGTAAAAGGGAGCAAAGGTCATGTTTGTCTTGGATTAATTTTAAGTTTGGAACAAGGAGACAAAATTGCAATTTCCTACTTTCACACTATTTCCCTGTGTCACAATCCCATGCCCACTTACCAAGTCTGACAACACTTAGCATGGTTCCTTTCTCCTGACACTTCAGCAAGGGAACTTTTGAGAAGAAAACCTGACACAGGTACCTCCAGAGTGGAAGCATTAATGCTGTTCACTTACACACTGTCCAGTGGATATCTTCTGCACAAGTGCCTGAAAGTCAGTCACAGCTGGCTGTCACAAACTTTGATAGATCTTAGTATCCCTTCAGACATTTGTGATGTCTTCATTAGCACTTGCTGCCTGCAGAGAGAAAACCATCTGGTGCTGGTTGATACAGGAGACCAAAACGGATGACGGTGCCAAATCTTTAGAATGTCTCTATTTCTGCCGTTAGTTTAGATGATCTCTGAGTAAATACAAGCCTGGAAAATATATATTAACTGTAACTTCAGCCAATTCTGTTGTAAGATAACAGAGATAACCTTTTTTACTTGCCAACTTCACCCGAGTGTTGAAAGTATTTAGATGAATTTAACATTCTTGAATTACTTGGGCTCCTTATTCTTATAAATATTTATACTCAGCATGAATCTAAGAGAGTGTTTCCATCTAAAAATAGCATTCTGATTTGTGGCTTTGCAAACATGATATGGGAAGTCAGAGCATCGCAAACTAAATACAGCAAGTGTGTGTAATTATCCTTATTAAAACACTTTGAGTGGAAAATTTTCTTTACCCTGGGACATAAGAGAAAGCAGGACAGACATCCCCTGGATCCTGGTTGCAAGACACTTTTATGAAGCCCATGTAATCCCATATTTCTAGTAATTTGCTCAGATTTTCAGGGACTTGCTTCCAGCCCTGAAGCTACAACCTGTCCATGCAGAGCTGAGGCAGATGCATGGCCACTTCCTGAGTAAATCCCTGGAAAATTACACCATGGGTTTCTAGGAGGCTAGCGGGGAAACTCTGGTCTGGACTTCCAAGTGTCAGAGCTGGAATTTGAAAAATCCTAGGCTAAAGCTCTAAGCAGGACATTTAAAGCCCAGGTGTTCCAATACTTCATTGCTTTAAAAGCAATTTCCTTGACTACAAGCTGAGTATTTGTTGTTGCCACTCAATGGATTCTGCCTACAAGTGGGATCTGGAAGCAGAAGGATAAATGAAAACATCACCATTCCGTAATTGCCATCTGTCTGATATTTGCAGCTGCCTCCAGGAGAATGGACATTTTATTCTCATTCTCCTACTGTCCAGTTTAGTTTTAAGCCTAAATCCTGAGCACACATTTTCTCTCCTACCCATTTAGGCTATTTCCTTTTCCCCTCCAAACACCTTCACGATGTTTCCCAGTGAACCCAGGGTGTTTCATGCCCTACTGAATGAGAGGGACCACAACCCTTTTCACTTCTGCTCTGAATGAAAGCACAGCAGGAACACCTCCTCTGGTAATGTTTATACAGCTGTGAAACCCCTCTAGAGGAAGTAGCAGAATTGCTAACACCTGAGTCATTTTATCACCATACCCAAAGTACTGCAGAATCTATGTCCTCCACTACCAGAGTAGAGCTGACCCTGCATTGTAAAAAACTCCAAACTCATGCTCCCCTGTTTGAAGAATGAAAAATAAAATACAAATTTTAAAAAAATAAAAGTTGTGCATCAATTCTTCTCACTAGGCAATAAATGCTTTGTTAAGCTTCTGATTCTTGTCCTTTTCCAATCCATGTTGCATGGAAACGTGCTCAGTTTGTCTCTCCTCTTGATAAGGTGACTGTGCAGTAGGTGGACACTCTGGAGTACATATACTTAAGGAATGTCTCAGGATGATTAAGTGACTGCGATTTAACAGCTTTAATCCTACAGCACACCTCCCCTTTAAGTACTTAGTGATAAACCTAATCTTCGTAAACTACTCCATTTTCAGGATGTCAGACCAGTGTTTAATACTTTTACTCATTTCATTGGCACATATACGTATCCACAGGAAACAAGACACATACAGTGGAAGCAACCATAGTCCTTGTACACGTTTACTGTAGTGCTTCTGCTGTACCATAATGCTTTGGCCTGGAGCAGAAGTAGAGGTAAAAGATGGCAGATAAGGAATCCAGTTCACATGGCTCTATAATGGCCCTTGCCTAACATTTTCTCATGGTCTCAACTATTCTCCACACATGCATGACAAAGTAATGCAAAGGAGGGTGCACTTACTGACTGCTCAACCTTTGAAGGTGTTACTAGTCCTGTTACTGGATTGCTAGCACTGCAGTGGCACATTTTAATGACCGCTAAATTAAATCTTTTTAATTCATTTCATGTTGGTGTGAATGCAGAAAGTTTAGATTACCTCTATTTTTTTTTTTTCAGGTTGAATCTTCAGAGTAAGAAACATCACCCCATTCTGCACTTGCTGCACCAGTTCAGGCTCCAAACAGTTAAACTCTTACAGAAAAAGAAAAAGGGCATTCTTCCTTCTGGGCTTCCTCACTATAGTTGAAACTGAAAACAGAAGGGCCAGAATACCACAATAAAGGGTGCTTTTACCATATTTTTGAACTGACTAGAAGAGACAGGAAGATCAAGAAATCCTGTGAGAGATAATAAAAGACAAGCACTTGAAAACTGAATTGTGATGTGGCCACCAGAAATACCACTGCGAGAAACAAAAATACTTGCAAGTGTATCCCTAGAGGATGCACTGCCAAGCCCTGGCTCAGCAGCTCTTCTGGTTTTTTTAAGACAGATTATGCAAGAATCTTCTGTGAGCACATGGAAGGGAAAAGCAGCAGTGGATTTTGTCAAGCGTCAAGCTATCATGAAAATCTAGGAATTACCATATTAGATTAGGCTATGCCTCCTATCAAATTCCTCTTAGCAGTCATTAGCCCCAGATGGTCCAGAAGAAACTGAGACAGTTCTAGTATATCTACCAGGAGACCTTCCAGCCCTGTTTCTCACAGTCAGTGTTTGGATAAAGCACTGAAGCATCAGAGGAGGACTGCCTCTCCTGTGCTCCAAAGAGCTCCGAGGAAATGCATGTAACTTGGCCCCTAACTGATAGGTCTCTGGATCTTTTCGAAGTAATTCAGGGTTAGCTCTAGTCCAAAGAACATTTCATTTGTAAATGTTTTCAATAAAGCAGTGGAAGCCACCCACATCCTGCTGGGACAGTATGGGTTTGTGTTTCTGAGCTCTTGAACCATTTCAGAAAAAATTATGCATACCAGAGCCCTTTTAAATGTCATATCAGGCAGTAAGTGATATTTGGCATGGTGAACTAATTAATTTTTTAATAAAAAGGAGTTATCTGACTAAATTCTTTCTATGAACACACAACGGTAGCCCCAACTCCAGTGTTTATGCAGGATGAGTACACAGCCCAATTTTTCCCTATTACCTTTCAAGAGGCAGCAAGGCAGCCTCAGGCAGGCCTCTGTCTCCTTGGGAACATCACTAGGGAGCTGTACCACTTCAGACTCTTTCAATAGGAAAGCATTTCAAAACCAACCACACACTTTAATTACTGGCAATTAGAAATTCCTGGGTTTGTGTGTTTACAGCTGAAAAATGTTAATGTGTGCCAGTTGTGTCAGAAAGTTTGATTAAGCTCTTTAAACTGAAGTTGAAAAACCTAAAACACTCCAAAGACTCTGATCAGAGTATCTTGGGGGGCTTTCCAAAGTGACATGTAGAAGTCAGAACTGCTTTAATAGTCTCCTCACTGGTCCCAGTGGACCACAGCTTGCCTTGCAAAGGCACACACCCAACATATGTGGCAGGAGAGATTTCTCTGGCAGTTTCACAAAGGCTAAGCAGCATCTTAATCATATCTAGGATCACCTATCTGAATGGCAAACTGGAGTTTTAACTGACGTTGCAATGACTGTGTGTGAGTTGGGTTTCATAGGAGCAGCTATGAAATGAGATAAAACCCATGCATTTCACTGTATGGGTTAGCTGCTCTTTCAGCATACAGCAGAGCTGTGTTAGTAGTTTTCTTAGAAACTTAAAGATTGCAAGAAACAGCAACTATAAGAGGGTGATGTTAGACCAAGTTCACAGGTGAAATACAAAGAGAACAAAAGGTACTTTTTCCTGGCCCAGCAGAGATGATGCTTCCATAGACACGTAAGGCTGATGATGAATTCTTGCTACAGAGCTCTTCATGTGTCATAAAATATGAGCACTAAAATAAAGTCAAAGAATTGAAAAGACAAATGACAAGCCTCTGTGCATCATTAATGAATGATGAGGCTAGAAAGGCAGGAGATAACCCTCCATGCATATAATAATGATGTCTTTGACTGGTGGTGCTTCTCTATGCCTGCACGTTTAATAAGATGTGTTAGAATTAAAAATTTAAAAATCAAGTCCATGTGCTCCATAAAATATGAGGAAAGAAGCAACTCTGGCCTAAGTTAAGATCTTAGCATTGTACATCCTATTAAAGAGGAGATGTGTTGATTTATGCAAATACTCATAAATGAAGCATGACAGTATTCTAATTCTGATAACAAACCAAGTCATACAGTCAGTAATCTCGTGTCTCATCAAAGGAAGAATTTTGATACTTAGCAAAGAGCTGAAAATCCACGGGAAACCATCTGTTATTGTATCAAGTGACCTTTCTTCAGCTGCTTTATAACCAAAGCTTCTACAGACGCCAGGCTGACTAGTGAGGTTCTGTATTTTTCCCTGAATAACATGCATGTCATGGTGTCAGAAGACACCAGGAGTTCATGTTTTTCTCGTAACACTGCCCATTGCAAAGCAACTGAACACACTATTTAATGAGAGCAAACCTACATTCTCCAGACCTCTCAGTAGAACAGGTACTTTCTAGTGGAGAAATGAAAGTTCTACATGACAACTTTTTTTTTTTTGCACATCTTTAGGAAGTGTCCTTATGCTGTGGTCTCTATTACACTGGAATATAAACTAATGCTATCCAATCCAATATGCCTCTACCTGAAGTCAAAGCTGTATTTCAAACTTTTTCCAGGATTATTGATATAACAGGATTAATAAGTGTTGAACTCAATAACCTTAAAGGTCTTTTCCAACACAAATGATTCCATGCTTCTATGATCCATTATGTTCCCAAAGGCATCCTCAGCCAAAAATATACGAAAGAGTTTTCCGGTTATAAATATTTTGGGGGCTTCTGAAAAGTAAGCCTTAAAAGGGACATGTCAAAGACCTGGAGGGGTGGAAGTGATGATGGGGTGGAGCTGAAGTCCTGGAAAAGAGGCACATCATAAAACAGGCAAGAGAGGAAGATCATGTAACAGCTTTTAAAAAGAAAGACCCACAAGCCATCATGCTATCTCCACACCTTGACACATTTTTTCTACAAACACCATTAACAACTCTCTTTGCTCCCCACAAACTTTGTTTGAAGTTAAAAATAAGGAAAATGTGCTTTAATGGATCATTAGTGTCTCTCAATATCTTCCAGGCTAAGTCTACTCAATTTATGAGGCAAGAGATTTTCTTTTCTCCTTTTTTTTTTCCTTTTTCCGTGCTGCCAGCTGTGCAAATGCAACCTGGAGTCACAAGTCTGATGCGATGCTCAGGGCTCAAATATCATCACCAATAATAAAAACCAGTAACTGAGATTTACCTAAGAGTGATGTTGTTAATGTGCCAGACAGAGCAGAAAACCAGCTCACTTTCCCACAACTACACTGTCTCTTAATTACTAGCAATAATAAAAACTCAATTCTGTTAAGTAAGCGGATACATCAGACATATGGGGAGCAGGTCCAAGAGGCAAGTGCCATTGTTTTATAGTCATTTCCCTCATTCTAATGGCATTTAAGAAGTTATTTGCAGCATGTAAACTAGAAGACATGCATGTGGGCCTTGTGTGAGAGACAGATGGACCAAGAAAAGTCATCTGGCTTCTATACGATAAAATATTAAACCTTAAAGCAATCAAAGATCTTTAAAGTAAGGAACCCTGTTTGTTCCCCAGCAAAGTGAATGACCAACATTCCAAGGTCTACAAGAGGAAGAATCCACCATCAAAACTTGCAGGAGTAAAACACCAGCTATTTGGTTTTTACTGCACTTGAACAGTTCTTGGTCAAAACACATAGGTTGTAAAGAACTCGTAATTTTAAGGTTCTTATGCAATTTTACTTAGGATCTAGAAATTCCAGTTTGCAACATAATGAGAAGAAAAATATTTTTAGTGTTACATTCTACGCAAAAAGATTGTAAATTATTCATTCTCATGACTCACAGCTGTCCAAGGAGACCCTCAGGGGCTGGGAGAGAGAGAAGTATCCTGAGTTGTGTGATAAAAAGGTTCTGCCCATGCTTCAGGAGAGTACATTACACAACTTCTAAATATACATTGCTGCACAGCTCTCCCAGTGAGAAGCAAGTGACAGACTTCACAACTATGATATGCCTGTAGGTGGGAAACAACTTTTCCTACTCTCACTTGTATTATAGCAGTGTCTTAACACTGGATAAGTTGACTTGGCCAGCTCAAACTTTTTGTTTGGTGGAAGCGAAAAGCAGAATGAATGCAGTAAACTTTAGATCCAAGTCTTGGTGTCATGGGAGACAAAAACGCAAACTTCTAATAAAAGGATTTTGGAGAATGGTGAGCAAGAGCTGTACTGAAATCATATTTTTAAATTATTTTTATCCAGTTGAATGACAGAGCTTGTCACTTCTGTGTAGTATAAGTGACTGAATACTTCATATGAGCAATAATACTATGGCAGACTGAGGCAAGCCAAGATTTGATTCTTAGCTCTGCTACCAATTCATGCAGATAAATCATTCAAAGTCTTTGTGCTTTGACTTTCCCATCTGAGAAAGGAGATATTCAGCTTAGTTCACAGAAGTGTTGAAATGTTGATCATTTTTATGCACACAGCAATGTGAACTCCTTGGGTGAAAGGTGCTTTGGAAGTATTAAATATTCTTCTTGCTATTATGCCTGCTTTCCTCTTCATACTGTTTATGAGTAGTGCTATTCTTTTGACTGAACTTCAGCCCATTAGAATTTGACAGTATAGAATTTACATTCTTTGCAATGATAAATGCATTTAATTTTCTTCAACAAAATACATTCCAATCCAGCATTTAAACATAAGACTAATCTCTTTTGTTTCACATGACTATTGAGTGAAAACAAGTGCTCAAGTGCTCTGTCAAATTGAGGCCATAAGAGTTTTTGCAAGAATAAGCAGCAATTGGCAGTTGAAATCTGTGATTTGAAAAAAGTTCTCTTCCAAATCTTGGAGAAACTATCAATAGTTTGGTTGCTATTCCACCAAATTCGATGTGGTATCTATACACACAGGTTAAAAAAATTCAAAAAAACAAGAAAAAAGAATATTCATTTCCCATCATAGACTCGATTCTTCCTCTAGAACTTCAATATTCCCTGTTACACCTTGTTCTGACTTTGGAGGGGAAAGCAACACTAATTTCAAGTCTAAGAAGTTTGAGGGAACAGGAATATTCTTCCCTTCACCTTCATCACAGGGACCAGGTTTTCTTCTGCAGTTTTATCAACTGCATTTCCTGCATCTACAAGAATCTAATATACCAACAATGTCTCTGGCCATTTCTGCTGTCTCCCTGTTTTACTCATCAGTAGTAATTATATTTCTTATATAGTCAGGAAATTGATCCGGCACTCGAGGAGGTTTGTGCAGCCTATGAGCTACAGCTCATGAATTCCCCTGGAGTACACACAGGGTATCCATGCATATTTCATCGATTCTGATCTGAATGTTCACCTTAATAACAAACAACTGCTGTAAATCAGTTCTCATGCTATCTGCAATAAACCAGAATGTAACATAAACTGAGCTCACTTAGACTGGTTTTCCTGAGATGGTGCATTAGATCAGAGACTCACTGTGAGAGGGCTGCAGTTTTTAATCTGCAACATTACAGATTATTAGGATTTCATCTGACTTCAAAGGTAGAGGATTATCTTCACTTCTGCATATGGTATCAGGGAAGTTCCTGGAATGATCTCGCCAGCTTTATTGTAAAGACAGACCTGATGAACTTCAATTAAACAAATTAAAATGGAAGTTTCTTTGCAAAGGAGGTAATGTACCTATGAAGCAGCCTGGCACATAGTAAGATTGAATTAATGATCAACATACTTGCAAATGTTTCTTGAAATGGTGAATTCTGAGTGGCAAATCTAGGGCTTTGCTGTCTGGAGCAGAAAACTGGAATACTGAATGTATAAAATCTCCAGTGGACATGCAATACAAAACCTAATAAAGCTGAGATGCCTGAAGAGCCCTCCTTCCCTGAAACTTAGGTATTATTAAGCAAAAATTAAATTCTGCCAAGAGGAAAGGTATTGGATCTGTTCTTGTAGAAATCTGGTTAAGATTAACTTGCAGTTGGCAGCAGCAAATGCTGAGTGTTTCTATGCTCAAAAAAGGGGTGCCAGAGAGGTAGGACTGGATCTTGGACCAAGAGTGTGCAAAGGCTTCTTTTCTTCATTTATGAGATCTCTGAATTAAACAAATAAGAAATCACATATTTAATTCCCCAAAGAAGGTTAAATGTCCTACCTCCCCCTTGGGAACTCAGAGGGTTGGGGGTTTTAAGGCTACAGATTTCTGCTCTGTGAATTACCTGAGAAAGATTTGTAGACTGCAGGTACAAGCATCAGGGGAGTGGACAAAGGCTCAGTAAAAGCAGCATCCAGAATGAAACCACTGTTCTGGGTAAAACATCATCTCAGGTAACATGGGGACTGACATTCCCAAAGCTACTAAGGAGATCAAGCAGAAAAACATAATTAGCTACAACTGTTGAGGTTGTAAGGTTCCAAAAACTCTCAATGTGAAGAGCTGAAAGCAAGACAACTCAATGCATTTTAAAGTATATCTCTTCCTGGAATAGGAAGATGACTCCATCACAGATGGTAATGCTAAAAAAAAATACAATAAGGTTAACTTAGTAATACTGTACAGGTGCTGCAGCTCCACAGAAGATGCCATGATTTCAGCATTGCCTGTTAATCCATCATTTTACACGGAAGTTCCCCCTGCTTATCTTACTATCATCAGAAAAACATGTATTGATCTGCTTATGATCATAAATCCCAATTCAAATCTTTGTCTATTACATCACAGCAGATTGGAGAGGGAGGGAGGCTAGGAAGTACAGAGATAAAACCAAAATAAATCTTCATTTAAATTTCAGAGTAAAACCTTAAGCACTTTATTCTTTGAAACAGAGAAAAAAATTCATGATCCAGATTTTGTGTGCAGCAGCACTCATATTTTTTAATATCATCTTGAAATCAGGAATAAAAACCAGTATAAACTTGTGCAAATGGCCCTAGAATCAGTCTTGCTGACAGGAAAATGCAGACATGCTGTATGGTCCATCAGGCTGACTCTGGAAGTAGTTTAGCCATTTATTTGCCCTGTATTAACAATGGTCAAGTATGAAAGAAATTAAGGGCTCATAAAAAGCATAGGAAGAGTAATAAAAACATTGAAAAACAAAAAGTTGGAATTTAATCCCTTTAGAGAAACAGTCTCCCTGCCCATTAAAATGCTGCCTTTATTCAGTCATTGCCATTAACAAGAAACTCAGCCTGCAGGAGGACAGGCAGGTGGTGCCTCTCCTGCAGGTTTCCAGCTAATGGAAGTTTCCCTTTGAACTCGACACTGCCGCAGAAGCTCTGCGGGCCTGTAGGCTTTCCTCACTTCTCCCCTTTGGGATTCCCATGGAGGCCTTAGATTTCTCCCCTTTATGGCATCTTTGAGGTTGTGATTCTGTTCCTGAGATCTCCGTGATGAACAGATGACCTGGTATGACTTGTTAAAGGAAAAGAGCCCGACCTCAGTACCTAATTACACCAGCAGGGAAGTCACGAGCCCGATTCCCTGAACAGCCTTGCTCCAGCAGCTCCTGCCCCACGAGCAGTGCCAGGAACAGTCTCATCAGGCTTGGTACAGACCCTGAGCATCCTTCTGCATACTGCAGATGGAAAATCAGCCAAACCTTGGCTAGCATGATGTCACAAAATACTGCTCAACCAGAGAGGAGTCTGCAATTCTATGACGTTTACTTTGGTTTAGCATTCTGAAAGCTGAGCCTCTGCTGCCCTAATGGTGGTTAGATCTGCAGAAACAGCCCAATGCTATTAAGACTCACATATAAATATATCTGCCAGCCAAATAGCCTTAGATAATCCAATGTGAGTAACAACTTGCTGTAGCAAATTGGTAACAAAAACAAGAGAAAAAAACTTCTAATAAAAATCCCCCATGGTTGTGCCCAGGAATTCCATTTTAACAGTTCACAAATTGCAGTTCTAGCAGTTGGTTGAAGTACTACATGAAAAGTTAGTAATATTAAACAAATGAACTTCTTGCAACATTACCAAGAGCAACCACTGAAGAAATCCTTTCCTCCTTTCCAGGAAAGTTATTTTCTATTTATAAGATATATTCCTATTTTTATGTTTAAACAAAGAAATTATTGCTACTGTAAAGGTAAAGATGGTAACTGTAGACAGCTGAATGATGTTCAATATTTAGCAAAGACATTTTTGAATCATATTTTCCTACTGTTAAACCATTTCTATAGCTACTAAATAAGACATTTCTGAATTTTTACTAGCTTGAAGTGACTAATTCATTCAAATGCAATTTTTTCGATGATTCATCTCCTTCTCATGGCAATTTTTTTGAAATATCTTGACGTGACTTTTTGACCAGTTTCCCTTAGCTCTACTAAACTGTAAATTTTGCGTAATTTATTAGCTTTTGTATCTGTAGCAGGTAGTTATCCTTGTTGGTTGGTTTTGTTTGTTGGTTTCTGACGATAAGATCATAGATTGGCCTCCACACATGCACGGTGGGGAAACTTGGCAACTTCAGATGATCAACTAATCCCACAGAAAAGAAGACCTATCCCTTAGCCGAACAGATGAGATGATAAAATTTAAAATACAACTCACAATTGTAAAATCAATGCCACAAATATCTTCTAAATATTTACTTTCAGTAGGCAGAGTAACCAGTAAGACCATGAAATCCATTCAAAGAATGCCACAGAAGTCACTGCAGTAGTGGGATAGCAGTGTAAGTCTCCTAGGAAAAAAACATGTTTTGTAAGAAATTGATGTGAGTCCAGTTAGACAGTAAGGCTAAATAAAGTGAAAGAAATTCAACTGTCATAAGAAAACCATGCTCCCTGGCACAACATATTTAATCTACAGCAATAATTCTGCTACATATTTGCTTAAGTTCAGTTATCCCAACATAGGCCAGAAAGACATGTACTCGATCAGTGAACCAGGCTGAATGCCTCAAAATTCCATGAACTTCTCCTGTATTGGCCAAGTGAAAGCACTGCCTCAGTTTCCCTTTATGTGAAATAAGAATTTTCCTACTGCTTTGACAAGAGTCCTGGAGTAAGTACCTGAACCATGCACAGCATTTTTACACACCACTTCTACAAATAATAACTAAGGATATAAATATCACACAGAACTGTGCCCTTTTTTTTCCTTACCAATACAGACATTTAAAATACATTAGGATTCTAGAGGAGGAAATGGGAGTAGGAGAGGGAATCAAATCTGCAGGTCTCTTGACCTTACCATTTTTCCAGTCTATAACAACAGGGACCTCTCTGTTTCAAGAAAAAAAAAGCCCATTCTGTTCTGAATCCACTGTGATGAAATGGAATTTGCATTCAGCATCCATCACCAGTGGTCAGAGGGAATCACTGTCTCCATCAAAGACTGTGCACTTTAAATCCTCTGCTAGTTCAACTGCTATATATTTGATTTTAATTAAAGTTCTGTCATGAATTATAAAAGACCATATCTTCAAAGTCATTAATTAAGGCCCCTCGGTGTCTGAATACCAACACTATAATGACAAGTGAGGTGTACAGTGACTAGCAACAAGCGGCTGCCCAGCAGCAGCAGCAAAGCAAGCAGAACTATTATTCTGACATGTTCAGGATTTGCACTTGCCCATTGTTACAGCAAAGAGATCTCTCATGAATACAAACAGAACAGTAGTGGGGAATAGTCAGGCTTTGATGTGGCACTATTTGTAAGTAACATGCCTCTTCATAGAATTTGAGAAACGGGTCACTCAGTGCAGTATTCCTTAGGATCTGTCTGAAATCTGAACAGCAGAAATGCCACAGCTCTGTACTATGGGCTTAGGAGCTGATCATGCCATCACATCACTTTAGCTCTTGCTCTTACTTTGGGGGTAGGGGTGGCTGCCTGGCTAGCAAAGGGCTTGGTCCCATCATCCATCTTTACTCACATTTTACACTGCAAGGTGCCTCATGGAGCTCAACAGGCCCATTCACAACATATGGCACAAGGCAACACCAATGTGGATGGCAAGATCTGTTCCCAGTGCTACTGAGGATCATGCTGAGTTCACCAAGCTTAACCAAATACAGCAGCATCGGGACTTCTTCTGAACCACCAGTATGTGGAAGCACCAGTATGGAACCACCTGCATGTTTGAAGACAAGTTAGTTCTGCATATTGTATCCACAAGGTCCAGTTCATTACCTAATTAAAAAAATTCATTTCTAATTTAGTAGCAAGCTAACAAATTATATTTACGTGTCAGCAGAACTTCACATCCTTAGCATCTAACTTTCTAAAACAGAAAGGATGAGAGAAACAAAAGGAAAATGGTAATTGCTACCTTAAATGCTGAAAATCACATCTAGTACAAACTGTTGACCCTTTGTGCATTGTCCCACTCTCACCCCTCCGTGCACACAAACACACATACTGATTTCCAACAGTTTAAAGACTCCCTCATGTGGTGGTCAGATATGGTGAATTTGATCACTGAAGCCTGAGCCAGCTGCTGAGCAGACAGAGAGCACATCCAGATAATAAATGATGTGGATGTTTAAAGCTTACGTTCTGTTAGGATCAACCCTTCAACAAACAGGGCTTAGATGAGCTCACTTGCCTGCAATATAAATGAGTTCTTGCTGAAGTTATTAATCCTTTTAAACTCAGTGGGGACTGCTGTGACTAACGACTGCTTCCTAGAGACAACCTTACTAAAACAGATAAACTGCTAATATCCTGCCTTCCTCTGTTCCTACAGGGGCACACATCTCCTTCAGCCAGCTGCAGCGGGCACCCACTACTTCTGTTCCAGGAACTGAAAGGCACGTACTGGGAGCTTAGTGACTTGCCTGTGTCAGAGCCCAGGAAGAATGTGGCCCCTGAGCATGTCACTACTGCTCCTCATAGAGATGGTCCATCTTCAGCACAGGTACCACTAAGAAAGAGCAGTGAGTGATTGATTCCTACACTCCTCAAGCTCAAGGGGGCCTTGGTCTGGCAACATGCTCATGGCCTTGCTACTTTCTACCCCAGTGCCCTACAAGTTAGACAAGTGGCAAAAGGCATCAAAATCCCTTTTTTAGCATAGTCCAGTTACATGCTTTCTTCTGTAAGCTCTTTGGTTTCCTGGTACTTACAAACTTTTCTTCCCCAGACAAGAAGAAAGAATGCTCTGGAATGCTGATCCAGGAGAAATTGCAAAATGGGATCTCTGAAAAGAGAATGAGTCACAAGGCAACCCTGGAAAACCAAAAACTAGCCAAGGTCTGGCTAAACTAGGCCTTGGGATAGTTTCATTGGCAACTTTCCTGAAGTTCAGGCAAACTTTTCCATCACCCAAGCTTTGGGTTTTCCAGTTCCTTAGAAGTTCTGTTTGAAATACTCTGAGAACAGCACATTAATTCTAAGAACTTTAGTCGGTTCTTTCTTTTCCACAAATCCTGCTAAAATCAATGCAAGTCCACCTACATTAATCGAACTTGTATTGCTTCCTAAACTAGAAGCTATAAACTGACAGCACATGACCTAGAAAACACATAAGACATTATATACACATACTGCAATAGTTTACTTGCAGACACACATCCCACTGCACCCAGTTAAAACCAGCTGAGTTGGTAATCAGAGGATCAGCTGTTTTCTTAAGACCTTAATTGTCCTGATGATTATTTATTTCTTCAGCCTAGCAACAGGTTTCGATTTAAAACATGAAACCCCACCAGGAATAAATCCATCATCCTCCCACTGCCTGTGCGCAGGACACTCCGCCTATTATACTCCTCTGGAACCACAAGGAAATCATCAGCTTTTGATAAAATTTTGGAATTAGTGACAATAAGAATTGCTACAGTGCATTTCTGGAGGGATGACTACTCTGTGAGCAAATTACCCAGGACACCATCTGAAGTCTAATCTTGAAACTGCTGAGTGCTTCTGAATAATTTCAAAAATCATTTTCTGAAACAGAAAAATCCTTTGATAAAAACAGCATGTTAATGCATGCTCATGTTTCTCTTATCACAGTCAGATCTACTGAGATATGTAGCTTACAGCTCAAAAGACATCATGATTCCCTTGTTACTGTTATTACTGAAGTATGACCTCAAAAGAGGTATCTGCCCTCTCAGACTGTGTGGTGTCTGCCATACAGAAATTATTAATGCATGAAAGTAGACATTTAAAAAGTAAATTTGGCATCTTACTCACAAAGTAGATAGTTTAAAATTTTCAATACAGAGTGGTTCTGACCTGAAACAAACTCAGTAACTTTAGAGGAGCTTTTTCTGATTAAGGAGAGATAAATCAATGTGTGTATCAGATAAATACCTAATATAGAAATTATATGCAACAGGGAAATTGATTTTTTCCACAAATACATAAAGGCAGCAGTAGGAGATATAACTGTTAATTTTCTGTAGCTAATCCAGAGGTAGCATCTGTTTACATAGACAAAATATCTTATAGAGCATTACGGTAAGAGAAAGAAGAGCTAGGTTATTGCTTCAGCTCTTCTATAAAGTTGGTAGATGGCCTTGGGTTCTCTTCTCAGCAGGGCTTTTTCTTCTTTCCCTTGGTTTTGTATTGCCTCTTTCCTTAATGTTTAACTTCTAGGGAGTCTACCCAGAAGTCACTAATTACTGTCAGAGGTAACCTCTTCAGAGTATGGAGAGATGAGGAATGTTTATGCACAAAACACTAACAGCAATTAACCCGTCACTCTGTCAATGTCAGAGTATGTCACTTCAGATGCTTCAGAGTCTGTCTCTCTGATTTTCAGTTTACCTAGTCTGAGATAAGAAAACGTAGTGTCTTCAAATTCAGCAAGAGTGGTAGGGTGACGGGGTAATTTGGGCTATAACTGAACTCCAGAGTCATTTAGCCCAACCTCTGACTCAAGGCAGAGGCCAGCCAGCAGCGTAATGTCCCTCCTGCCAGGACTGAGCACCACTGCATTCCCAGCCTGTAAAAGCAGCACCTCTGTAGCACACTAAGAACAGGATGATGGCATAGAGCTTAAAGACAAATATAAGGAGATAAGAAACATTTTACCCCAAATTTAGTCTCAATATAATAGGACTTCTACTCTCACAAAGTGTCCCCGTATATATTTTGCTTTGCCAATCTGAAAGAGGGCAGCTCAGCCAGGATCTCTGATGTCATGTGCTAATGAAAGAGAATGCTTTTCACTGACTGCTCAGAAACTCAATCTATTGGTTCACCCAGTACCCATAAATCCAATATTCCATTATGTATTATGTTTCCTAATTGAACATAACTTGCTTAACTGCTCACTCACTAAAGTAGTACCAGCAAAGCAATTTACCAGCAAAAATGCTAACAAAGGTGAGAAACAATGCTTCACTGCAGGTCTGCATGGTTTCTGTTGCTTTGCCAATTTCTTTTACGAAGTGTATTTAGAAGGTGACCTCAACTTACTCCCACTGCCAGCAAAGATAAGAAACAAAATACAGTGAGATTTTCAAACGGCACAGACCTCACAGTCCATTCAAAAGTTTCCTCATCCGTTTCTGATGCGATATTCATTAGGACAGAGAGAGAAGAGAACATTCATTAGTTTTCAGTGAGGCTTATGAGTGCTACTGGAATGTGCCAGGACACATTTGGCTTTCACCACAGTACCCTTCTAAATGAAAGCTGCTAAGCTGTCGTAAGTTACATTAAAATTCTTATGAAAATGACGTGGTTCTCATGCCTTAAGATTTACGTCAGCCCTTGACCTAACACGGAGCACAGAGATAACTGCAGAATTTGCAACATGATACATAATATTTTTACTTGCTTAATTAAGGAGACCTAAGAGTAACTTGGCACATGTAGTGAAGGCTTCCTTGGCCTTTGTTCTGTTAAGAGTGTCACATGGCCAGATACAAATATGAGCTGTCATCACAAACAAAGCAGAAGAGTCATTCCCCACAACCGAGTACTGGGCTCTGGAAAAACTGGATCATATTTTCAGAACTTCTGTTCATTACGGCAACACTTTACATGACCATGGATTCTTGCTGATGGGGAAAAGCTAAAAAAGAATGTGTCATTTCAAAGCTGAACCATTAGGGGAAAGTTGTTCACTGTGACTCAAGTCACATCAGATTCGTTCCTGAAAGGATGAGCAGAGATAAATACAAAATCACTTCCTGACAAAGACAGCTCCATTCATGCACAAAGTTCCCGTAACTCCTCTTTCTCTCCTGAGCGTCAAGTGATGTTTCCCATGGCTGATTCACCCAGCAGCCCTGCATACAGCTGCTGTGTTGGGCTCTCAATGCAGGTGTTTGGGCAGCAAAAGCCCCTGCAAATGCTTTCTTCCTGAGCCCCTCAGTCCCCGCTTTGAAATCCTTGCCTTTATGTAAGACTATTCACTTCATGGACGATGGGGTGCAGTTAGCAAAATAGCTTGATATTTACATAAATCAAACAACTATCAATATTAACTATTTGCAATCAATTATCAAATATTGTCAGTAAACACCAAACACCTGCAAAGTACCTTCTTTTCATTAGCAGCCCTATTTGTTAACAGGGGTCATATCTGGAAAACTTTCATTTAGCATTCATTGGAAAGCCGTGGCAATCTGTATGGTGACATACAGGTCAGAGGAAGTTTCATAGCTGGACTTGTGGTCAGTAGAAACTGTAGACCCTTGGCTGGCCAGAACACAGTTTGCAATCATGCAGAATTGCCAGCCTCCCATCTTGAAACGCCATAAGCCAAACCCCTAGATTAGGGATATTCAGCTAAAGTAATATTCCACTTGTAATAGCACCTCAAAGCTGGCAATATTATGAATGACACAATAAATGGACTGTCCATGACAATGGCCATATTTACACCAAGATTTCACATTAAGGCAGCTGCACCAGGTGATCAAACCCCCCTTACAAGCAAACGCTAAATTTTGTACAGTTTCCCTGACATCAGTTATTGAAGTTCATTTCTACCACTGAATCTGCCTAATTATCTTTTACCCTGTAGGGGTAAGGTGATGCCCTGTGTCTGTTGGTGCCAAAGCCTCAAGCTGGTTCTGAACCCAACAAGCCACAAAAATCTTACTGAGAGCTCTGCAGGTTGTGCAGAGAGCAGGAGGGAGTGAGGCTCACACAGAGCACGGGGAGCCCTGAGTACAGACCCACACCCTGTGCAGCCTCAGCAGGAGGGGGACAAGAAGCCTCTCTCAGCTGCACTGCCCTGTGCAGGGTCTGTCTCAAAATCCATAATCAAAATGTTTGCTGCAAGGCACTGTGTGGGAGCATAACCACATATGACTAAAGCATATCATTATGTCTGTGACATAAAAATAGGCTACAAAATAGTAACAATTCCTAGCCAGGAAAATAATGTTTAGTAATTTCTTTGTGACTCTTTCTTTTTTTTTTTTTTTTTTTTTTTTTTTTTTTTTTTTTTTTTAAA
>VXAZ01000783.1:1502091-1556122 GCA_013399875.1 Gymnorhina tibicen | reverse complement strand
CATCCTTTTTTTTTTTTTTTTTTTTTTTTTTTTTTTTTTTTTTTAGATTTAAAATAAATGTGGGACACTTTGTCTTCAAGATTAAGTCAGGTTTTGTTTTTTCCTCCTCTCTGGCATAAATAAATGCTTTCATATATACAAATGAGGAGAAAATGTGGCCTCTTTCAGCAATAGTAACTATCTGCCTGTTGCTACCTTAAAATCACAGCAATCACATCTGGTAACTGCCCTTTTCTCATGTTTCCACTAGTTTTCAGACTTCCTCTTGTGGTAGCTTGAGACTGCGCATCTGGATGTTTTAAACATACAAAGGAATTGCTAGAGCAAGCAAAAGGGAGAACGGTGCTGAGAGTTAAGATGTGCAGATAAACAACTGGTGCACTTTGCAGCTAAAGTAACGGAGAGGCAGTGGACAAAAGATTTTTCCAAAGAGGAGAGCACAAGTTTAGGCAGAATGAAGACTCACATTGGCTGTGGCTTCGTTTTTAAAGTACTATTCATCCAAGTATATCTTTTTAACAAAACTTTAGCCGCACCATCACCAATCATTAAGTTTCCTGGAGACAGCACTCCCAAAACAGACAAAGAACTAGCAGTGGTAAGTGTTGGTTTCATCTTTGCTTCAGATTTATATTGTTGTTTCATAAGCAGATGTTTCTTTCTTGTTTCAGCTGAGGCTAAGGAATGACTGTAACATTCTTTCCCTAGAGTCTCTGGAAGTGCTAGCTAGCTAGCAAAGGTATCAGCTTTCAAAAGTTAAAACTGGAGCCAAGTAATGTTTCCTCTCTTAAAATTTTTAAAGCCAGCAAAGAAAGTCCGGTTTTGGGGTTTTTTTTTCTTTAAGTCTCAAGATACAAAATAGTTTTATTAAATCATCACGACTATAATCAAAAGATTGCAACGGTAAGAGGGGAGAAAGGCAAATAAGAGACATCTAATTTTTTTTACTTAAATCAAGTAGAAGTGAGGGCAGTCGAGACTCCCTTAATGCATGTATCACAGCTTTCAGAAGTGTGTTTTCCAGATTGTTTACCATGCGTTGCATAAACACAGCTTTAAGGGACACTACAACTGAAAGCTGGCTCGAATTTCAGAAGCCATTGTGACTAGTTTTGACTTTGGAAAAGAATCTCATCAAAGGTTTAAAGAAAATTTTTTTTCCCAAATCCAATCTGGAGCAAAAAAAAAGGAGTTTGGATTTCTGTGATATTAGCAAATTATAGCTATAACTCTACAGCATTTTATTCTAACCTTTTTTCAGCCCTGTGGACCTTCATAACAGTGACATTATGGGGAAGTCCATTTAAAGGGAGATTGAGATGGATTATCCTTATTTTAGCATGTAAATTATAGACATTTCTCTTCTTCAGCAGTAAATCCATTTTAAGGAGGATTGAGATAAATTATTCTTCTTTTAGGACATAGAGATTTGAAAGTTAGTCACTTTTCTTTAGGAGTTTGTGTGCATCTTGGGAAAGTTTCCCAGGTTAAAGAAGGTCTGGGGGAGGGTAGAGAGAGAATTTCCAGTTGGGAGCTGTGTTGAGAAGTTTAGGAAAAACAGATAAACTGACCCAAAAAGGGCATTCCTCAGTCGTTAACAAAACAAATTCACTCACAGTTTTGCCTTAGCAGCACAGTAGCCAAGGGCTGGGGGCAGGGGCAGTGCATTTGGGAGAGGAGAGAGGGGTCCCACGTGTCTAAGAGCAATTTAACCACTCTTAGAGAATCTATTTTCTTAGACACAGACAGGCTTTTATTTAATAACTGCAATCCACATCTCCCCTCATCTCTGTTTCTTTCAAACAACCTATTTATTATGTGTACTCAGGAAAATTACAAACTGGTTTAACACTGCAGTTCTTCTTTGTCTTTCTTGGGGTATTCTTGGGCAATGCTATCTGGCTGCATTTCCTCACAGCCTCCATCAGAACAGCCCCAACACTCAGCATCAGAACACAATGTTGCAGCTGGACCCTGTTTCATTAATTGGCTGGATCAAAATTCCAGATCACCACAGCTCCCTGCTGACTCTGGGGAAACTGCATTTCACAGCCTAGGCCAAGATGTGGTTTGCATAGACATTATATTTCTTCAAGATTCTCCCCTCACAGAACAGCTGATCATGGTCGCTTGTCATCTTCAACAAAATCTCCATTTTAGGAAAAACTGAAAGGGGTTAGCTTTTCGTTTAGAATCCTAGCAAGTAAAATTCTTTACCATGCCTCAGTTTATATTTTTGGTTGTATAGCTTGCTCCCAAACCTAAAATGGCAAGAGCAGCAGCCTGTTTCTTCAGTAAACTTCAGTCCTGATGTACACTCTATATTATACCGTGGTACCTCACTGGGGGATGCAAGCAGAAGTGTAATAAAATCCATCAAACTACATGAAAGTGGAAATCAGGATAAGAACCAAACTGGCTTGTTTGATTATGTTCTTAATGCATTTCACATAATTTCCACCAGTCCCCATTAACTATGTGTAGACAGCAGCTCAGTGGAAGCAAAGATGAAACCACTCTGTGTCCCTTATGTGCCAGTGCCACAGTCTCCACTGGAGAAATACCACATCAGAAGTTACAAAAATCACAAAAAGTAGCCACAGTCTGTGTGTAATCGTGATAGATGGAGGACCTTCTGAAGGAAATGGTGTAACATCTTGATTAAATCCTTGTCTGAGTAAGCCCTGAACCATTTCCTATGCTGGGCAGATGAAGGTTAGCCTGGACTTTGTGAGGAGGGTGGTGAAATCTAGGCTTGACCAACTGCAGTTATCAAATATCCTCTGCTTTATTTTCCTGATGTTGTGGTCATATCCCCAGTCTCCTGGGTACACTTCACCATTAATTAGACACATGAAACAATGCTTCTCTTGGGAACACTTGCTGGCACAAGAACTTAAATGTGCAGTCATTTTGTCAGGCTTCTTGTAATCCTCAGTTTGAAATAGTTCTCCCTGATATTCCTCACGTATTTTTTGGCAAATATACATTTACCTTACTCAGGTGTTTTCCTACCTTGGACTTGTAGTTAATATTTGGGATACAGTAGCTGAAGGGTGTTTCTTCCTCAGCTGCAGACTGTTTTTACCAGAAAAATCAGTAACTTGCAACCTTCCTGTCTCACAGCACCATTGGCATCTCTCAGCTCTGTGCAGTGCCAAGCACCCATCTGGGTGCAGTTTGGGAATATTTCACATGGCAGTAGCTTTTCTTTCACAGAGGGGCATAAAATACTGTAACACATCTTTAAGAGAAGGGGAGGAGACTTTGGTGGATATTATTTTAAAAAGAATGGGATTTGTGCCATCTTTTGGGTGCCTTATGACCACTCTTTTTTAATGAGAAAGAACTTTGTGAATTGCCACCATGGCTGTATCAGAAATATCAGTCTGGCCATAATGTGCTGGAGCATTCAGTGGAGGTTTAAGTATGCAAATATTGATTGGCTGCAGTGTCCAAGCAACTGAGATGTTACCAAATACTTTCTTCCTCAGTTCTTTGCAATGTTTGGCTCAAAAGCAAAGACATACAACATTCAAACAACTCTGTGTGGTTTGAATAAAGAATGGGGTTTTTCTTTGCAATCAATGTGGTCTCATTTGTGGGGTTGTTTTGATTTCTTGAGAAGTTTCTCAATAATCCAGATTCTTCCAACAAAAACGACACAAAATCTAAAACTGTAAGCAGATTGATACATCATAAAGAAAACAAAAAAAGACAAACCCATTTTTACTTTGTAGTTCTACATTAAAGCTCTATGCTGTAACAACTAAAAGCAATTCATTAAGTAAAGGTGATAGCTAATAGTGGAAATGATTGTTTAATTAGCAACATCACGTGATCAAGGATGCTTTGTGTCAATTAAGGAGATTCTGCTGATCCCTCACTTACTAGTAATAGTAATTTTGAAAAGAAAACTTGAAAATTACAGGTGGAAAGCTAACATGGAATTACAGTATTTATTTATTTATAATGATTAACTATTTATTTTATGAATTTCAAAGTCTTTGTTCTGTGCTCTTTTTTCCCAAGCAATACCTGAATAAATACTATGGGTGCCCAAAAGACAGTTGCAATTTATTTGTCCTGAAAGATACTCTGAAGAAAATGCAGAAATTTTTTGGGCTGCCTGAAACAGGAGATTTGGATCAAAATACTATTGAGACAATGAAGAAACCCCGCTGTGGTAACCCTGATGTAGCCAATTACAACTTCTTTGCAAGAAAGCCAAAATGGGAAAAGAATCATATAACATACAGGTACTGACTGGTAATGGTGGGTTCTGTTCACATACACCCGTAGCACTTCCAAGACCCAAAGGTTAGACAAGACTCTTTGAATTAGAATCCCCTGGTGTTTGGATAACTACCAGATGCTTTAACAAATACCTCTGTCATTTCAAATTGTAATATATCAGGAAGAACCATCTCAACATCACATTTCTGGCTGAAACGAAGAGATTTTGGGTTTACTCTTTGATCTGCAGCAAGCATCCAAGGGAGTTGGAGCGGGAGCATCTCACCTGCCCATCTGCTCCAGGAGGACCACAGTACTTACTGACTGTGGAGGCCAAACTCTTCATTCTGCAGTCCTAAAAAGGAGATTATTAAATAAATTTTAAAATCAAGCAATTGTATTTCAGATATATATCAACAAAAGTTAGAACAAGCCTATTGCAATACGTTTGGCATGTTCTAATTTCGTATTCTTCTGAAGAGTTAGGGACCAATACAGCTCTCATTGTAGTAAAACACTGTAGTACCTTAGGTGGTCCATGAACAAACATTTACCACCAATGAGAAAAAACAGCAGATTTGTCTTAGCTGCTTGTCTGCTGTTCCCTCACAAGTTTGGACTCCAAGCGTCCCTTGGCTGCGACTAACCTAATAAAGACTGAAAAAACCTGTGGCAGCTCTCACAGCTCCTACTTGCTGATGTGCTTCCTCCAATTCTTCCTCACTCTCCGTAGGCACAAAGTAGTTTCCCTCACTATGCACAGCCCCAGCAGCAAAGAATTGGAAACTTGTCTTTACATGGAAGATAGCAAGCTATAATATAAGGCACTAAGAAGTCCAATTAAAATATATGAAGAAGAAGAAGAAAGCAACACACTTAACAGTTTGTCCCTTTCTCAGATCAGGCCTACACCTTTATCTTACATGCTTTTTCCTCCTATTTCCCCACGTATCCTACTGCTGATGTATCTCACACACAGGTAAAGGATTAGCCTTCCACAGGGGTGAAACAATATACACTTAGAGACACAGGTGAGGGAGAAGGGCTGCTTTTCTGCTCTTATTAAAGGGCAAAACAATCCACACTTGAAATTTCCAGAACGTTACTGAGCTCGTTTTCTGGTCTGAGTGTTAATGCAAAACCCAGAATGTTTTGTGCAAGGCCCACTGCCATCCAGGCTTTAGAGCCTCTGGATTTATCATTTTCTTCTTGCTGCTGCGTCAATTCCAAAAGAAAATAAACACTAAATGCCACATCTAAACACATCTCTGAATCAAAGGAAGGTGTTTAGATCTCATGTGCAGTTACCTCTTAGCTGGTTTCACTGCTGAGTCTACTCAGCATGTTGAGCAGTAAACAACTAATACAGGGAGGGTGTTTGTGCATTACTTAACTGTTGCTTTTTCCTCTAAGGATTATAGGCTATACCCCGGATTTGGATCCTGAGACGGTAGATGATGCCTTTGCTCGAGCCTTTCAAGTCTGGAGTGATGTCACACCACTGAGATTTAACCGAATAAACGATGGAGAAGCAGACATTATGATTAATTTTGGCCGATGGGGTATATTTTTCTATTTTTACGTATTTTTTTGGTTTTGTTCCTTTCATTAATTCTCAGTATTAGAATGATCCACCCTCAATAAGTAGCACCATAAGCCTTTCTGGCAAACCTTGTCCTAGTTCACACTTGGCTCATACAAGCTAAGATGTAATTTCACTAAGACTTTTTTTCCTTCTTATACATGAGAGACAGAGAGAGAAGTATTTATACAATACCCTTACACTACATTTATCTTTCCAAAAGAGAATTGCTAGGAGCAACATTTTATTTTTAAATTTACAAATCAGAAATAGAACTGAGACATATTGGTACAGATCTTCAGATGGTGTGAGCTGGCTGCCTGCCACAGAAGAGAATGGAATGCCATCATACCATTTATTTATAGCTTTGTATGCTGTTTTCCAGTGATAGCAGTGAGGGTTCTAACATAGAGGAGCTTAAAAATGGATTTGTGGCTTCCAATTTTGACTTCATAGCTGGTTTCTATTCTTTAGCATGGCAGATTGCAAACTTTCAGTGCATTCTTTGGTCTTGAAGAATTTGAAAATATGGATCATAAGCTGAACTATGGTTTGAGTGCAGTTGATGATGGGTGACTTGATTCATTTTTGCTGTGCATGCCTTCTCAATTAATTTTGGTTTCCCTTGAAAGAATGTTTATGGCTTTTCACTGTAAACATGGGGCATCTTAACTTCTTCTGGACAGTCACAAAATTTTTAATACCAATGAAGATACTTGTGCAGCCAATTACTTGGGAGGTAGACTTTGGAAGTTCAGTGAACAGTTCAAAGAATAACTGAACTCTGCAAAAGCCTTCATTTCAAGCTGGTTTTCTTTGCTTTAGCTACTGATGAGCTGACCTCAAAAGCTGCAGAGATTCTGTGCACTCAGGACTTCAGATCCTCATCCAGACTGGCTCGGTTTTCAGCAAAAAAAAAAAAAAAAAAAAGAGGTCTTACAAAAGCAGAAGTGTTTCTGCTGGTTTTAGTACTTGCTGGCTATAGCCAGCTCAGAAACTGTGGGCAAAGAGCTCCTTCCACGTTCAGTCATTCCTATCACTTTACTGCAGGTCAGATTCACAGGGGCTGAGACAGCTGTGAGGTTTCTTCATTTTTAATCTTTCTCTTAAGCAAAGGGTCTACTTTGAAATAAATGGGAGTAAAGCACCTAATATATGTCAAAATCTTCTTCACAACTGACACACCAGTGACACACTTCTAGTCTCCCGAAGGGAATGAACTGAACTAGTATTAAGAGTGACACCAGCCTGAAATCAGTATAGCAGAGGAGAGAATCAGGCCTGTGTATTTAGGGCTTCTGTTAAACGGCAAGACATCAGACCAAGAGACCAGAAATGATGCAACTGGAGATGCTGGCAGCCAGCTTTGATGCACAGGTCAGTGTGGTTGGAGAGCTATGAATACCAGGGCTATGCCCGTGCCAGCCTGCCTTACCCACAAGTGGTGTACTTCCAAGAAAAGCCTACAGTGTATTAACAGGAGAGCTGCTTAACCTGCTGCTGCCCTGTGAGCTGCCTGACTCTCAGAGTGCTTAAAGTGGAGGAGAAATAGGCTCCTTCAGGACTCAGAGCAGCAAGAGCTAGCTGGCTTTCCAGAGCTCACTGCTGACAACCAGCTTTGCTTTCCTGCTGGGGCAGTGAGCATCCTACACAAAGCAAAGAGCACAGCAGTGTGAGGTGCAGCAGAAAGGAGCGGCCTGCAAAGTGAAATCTGCCTTTACTTTCCAATCTCTGTGTTGGAGAGTGATACAAATTACCTGAAAATATCTCTCATCTACAATATTTACTTTACAACTCCCTATCAGCCTTCCTTGAGAAATAGCACTGTGTATGCAGTCATACATCTCATGTATGTTCTTCACAATTTTTGATTTCTTTCCACAATACTTACAAGATATAGAATACCACAACTGCAGTACTGACACTTAATGTTCTTTGTAAGAACTGGCTGCTTCTCTTCTGGTTCAGTCTTGCCAGCACAACCCAAACACTCACTGGAGTATTCACTCACTAGAGTATTCTGCTGCTGTCTTGGATGGGAAGGTACACATGGTCATTATCATTCATGTATAGACCCTGTCTGAGGTCATTAGAAACTGCTCTTTTTTGTCTGCTCGCTCCTGCAGAACATGGTGATGGCTATCCCTTTGATGGCAAAGACGGTCTCCTGGCTCACGCCTTTGCACCAGGGCCAGGAATTGGAGGAGACTCCCATTTTGATGATGATGAACTGTGGACTCTTGGAGAGGGACAAGGTACCAGACTTTTTCATGTTTCAGAACATATGACCTGCTGGCTCCTCTATTTTAATGCTGTTTCAGGCACTGCATTAAATGCTTTCACTGACTGTCAATAAATATTAGGAAGTGAAAATTCATTTCTACAACTTAAGATGTTCTCTACAACATGTTTATGTAATTCCTAATGGAATGTTATGTAGGATTTCCCTTTCTGCTCCTCTACTGTTATCCCATGAAAAACTGAATTAACAATATTCCTGATGCTACATAACCTTCATGAATTGTGTGAAAGTACAAAGCCATGGCTACAATTTTGAATGCTTCAGTTCTCAGGGATTCAAACTACAACACCTTTAAGTTTATTTGTAAGAAGCACTCGTCAATGTTTTTCTTCTCACATACCCTTTTTAAGATGATTTAAGTTGCAGCTCCAGTTGTTAAAAGTAGAAGCATCCACTTGAATAGGTTTTTAAATACTCATAGTATCTTATAAATATGTGGAATATAATCACTCATGCTGATGACTAAAAGAAAAGTAGCATCAAACAGTAGATTATCTTCAAGAATCTTTCACAGGCAGTTTGCCATACCCTTAGAAGAAAAGATCTAGATAATATCACCTGAACTAGACAAAAAAGGCCAAAAATTAATAGTTTGAAACTACTAACTACTGTTTTTTCTGCTTGAACGTTGCCACAATCATATAGTACTAATTATAATTCTTGTCCTGTAAAATAATTTGGAACACTTAGAATAAGAATACAAACTCATGTTTGTATTTCATTTCAAATTCTAGCTTTCTCATCTGTCCTGCCATCAAAAAAAATAATTGAACTTTAATACCAAAATAGTCATCTCCCTTCTGCTGGGCTTTCTTTCACCTTCAGAAGAAGCACTGACTGGTAACTGTACTAACTGGAGTAGATCCCCGCCTCAGAGGCAGGAGGAAACTGCTTTCCCTATTAGTGAAAATACTGCACAAGCAACCAGTTCGTTACTGCCATTGAAAGAAATGCTATGGATAAGCGACTTATCCATGCATTAACATATATTCCAGCACCAATACTGGATTCATAAGACTACACGTGACAAACTGACATAAACCCCAGGATCTGGGTGTGTCTGTGTTCCCACCCTGTCCCCCCGTGCCACAGCAGATGTCACACAAGTCCCACTGGAAATACCAAAGTGGTTTATGAGGCACAAGGCATGTTCAGCTCATGTTCAGCTGCTGCCTGGAACCTTTGAAACTATACTGAACATTTTAGACCATATTACTAAAGAAACTAAATTATTAAATGTATTAACAGCATGTTTATAACTTTGCCTTGCCATAGTAACAACATATATATTTTTCTGGGCTGATTCTAACACTTCACCATGAGTAATATCCATTTAATTCTTTTAAAATTACCGGTTTATATTTCAGCTATGATCATCATGCCAATAAAGAGACCAGCAGCATATTGAATTTCAAAGTGGAAATTCAGACTGCATTTCTATATCAGTATCTTCCAGGAAAAGAAGATGTCCAGAAACTGTATTTTTTGTATCAGTTGGTGGCTAATTTCACCACTGCATTCGTTCTCTTTGTAGTGGTCAGAGTGAAGTACGGAAATGCAGATGGTGAATACTGCAAATTTCCCTTCTGGTTCAATGGCAAGGAATACAACAGCTGCACAGATGCAGGACGCAGCGATGGATTCCTCTGGTGTTCCACAACCAAAGACTTCGATGCAGATGGGAAATATGGCTTTTGTCCCCATGAGTGTAAGTAGACCAATGTTTCTACTGTTTTTTTCCTGGCAGACTGTTCCCTTCTTCTTTGCTCATCCACTTCTTGTTGTGCTTTTCCCACTTCCTTTCCTTTTCGATAAAGGAATTAATGTCTTTCAGAAATCATAACAACATATCAGTATCTGTACAAAACTATTAGAAGTCTAGGAAAACTAAGAGTGTGCTTAATTTCTACCTTTTTGGAATATGAACAGAACTCTCTGCTTCATAAGCATTTTATTTCATATTTGAAAACAGTCATTTACAGATTAGTGTAATAATGCCTTCATGTAGCCATAAATTTTTGAAGAATAATAATAATAATAATAATTATTATTATTATTATTATATCTTTCAAACGAATTTATGACAGTATGTTTCCTGTTAAAACAACAGGAACACATATTTCTGTGTTTGAAAATCTTGATGAGTCTTTACATCTTGAGGATATAACATTTCAGACAATTTATTGGTATGAGTGTTAATTTCATCTCCTGTACATCACACAGCAGGAAACCTTTAGAGAAGCAATTAAGTATAATTGGCTGTAGCCTACTGAGGTAATTTATGAGCAGTGAGAAGAGTAGAGAAGGTTAGGTGCTTTCAGCCACTCGTTCCCCCTCCTGTTTGCCAGCTCCTGGCACGTATATTAACAGCCATTCCCAGTACTGCAGTTTCTACATTCATTTATTTCCATTTGTACATAACTGACTCTTAGCTTTGGGCAGCAGGGAGTGTTTCATCACTCTTTTTACCTTTCACATCAAGCCCTGGGTCATTAAAACTCCTGACTACTACTCTTGGGTCATAACAAAAAATAAGAGACTTCTGAAAGAGAACAAACCAGAAAGCAATGGTGTTTCAGATTCATGCTAATCCTGCTTGAAACAATAGTACTAGATTTATTTCTCATATTATGGCTACATGCAGTCAGTACAAGGAAAGACAATGCAGATTGCTGAAATAAAATTAGTGATGCTTAAGCCTCAAGCTAACAAAACATGTTCAGGGGTTTGCCAGCCCAAGAATGTACAAGTAGAGCCCAACATGTCCCAGCACACAAGTACTGTCACACGTGTACGTGTATTCATATGTACCTATCTGAAAAGAAATGCATTTTTCAAAAGTTTGCAGGTATGTGTACATATAAAAAGCTCAAAATAGGATTCCCTGGAATCCTATTGTAGCCAAACACTAAATGGATTCCTGTTTGACAAGTTTTGGGGCTTTTTCAAGCTCATTTGCAAGACTATACCGTTTCAAATACAAGATTACAGATTTTCTGCATCAGGATGCTAGTGGTTTCCAAAGATAATCTGTTGTAGAACATACTAGTCTTCTAGCCCTAATGTGGTAAAAAGTTATTCTTTAATTTCCAAACCCCTAATTGCCTGTTATAGATCGCATCTAGAGCTGGAGATCTACCCTGGTGACAGCTATTTACACAGCTATAGAGTATGAACAAGCAGGAGTATGAACTTTACACAGACTACAATTAATTTTTAAAAAGTTATTGTTAGTGGTATTACTTTCAGAATATTTACTTCAGCAGACTATAAGTGTGTACAGGCATATAACTGCACAATCTTTTTTTTTTGTGGAACTTTGCCATCTCCTTCATTTCCCACCTTTCCCCAAATCTCCTCTTCCTCGGGTTAATTCTTTCAGCCAGAAAAGAGAAAAATGTGGCTCATTTCTTTAAAATACTGCAAGCACTCAGATACAGTCAGAACGAAGCCCAGATTATAAGTAGCTGGAGAAATGGAGATCCACATACCCTGACTGACACACCTTTGTAGCATCCTAAAGTCATGCAAGGCTGAAAATGTAAGCAGTGAAGCACTGTCAGGGAGAGTTGGTTCTGAAAGTGAAGTTCCTGGAAGTGCCAGCGTCAGGGTTTCTGAAATGGAACAGAAGGGTTTCAGCCTTTTGTTTATGATGTAATTGTTTTGCAAGATCCATGATCTTATGATGTGAGTTATGCACAGATGTTTCTTATTAAATGCAGAGTGGCATTGTTCACTCATTATTCCAAGGCAACATTTGCTAAACCCCAGCTAATAAATTCAGATAGGGAAGGATTTACATCAGAGAGTCTGTGTTGGGGGCAACATTCCTGGTTGTTGCCCTTTGTTTCTCTCATGTTTAACTCACTGAAGTTCGTTTCAATTCTTCTCATGATAGAGCCACAGTGCATATATGGAAACATCTTTAAAGCTATAGTGCTGCACCAGGCTTTTCTAAAGTTAATCCCAGATCTGTACCCTAATTTTGTAAACTGACTGAACTATAGTTTGTCAAAGCAGAAAGTTATCTACTTACTACACAAATCTTACACAACTGTGGATCAAGGGATCTTGATATCTCTCATTTCCAAACTCCACTGACACTACAGGCAGTTTAGGCTCCTAACTTTGGTCCTCCTATATATAACAATCTGTTCTCTCCTGCACCTCCCTCACACTGGTCACAGTTCTTAGAGGCTGCTGCCCGACTGCTCTCCCAGGCAGAACCCTCCTGAAGCTGCAGCTACCTCCACCTTGGATCTGTGCCACAGGGGTTTAGCAGCCTTCCAGCCTGAGGTTTCCTGACATCACAACTGGTTGATTTTTCCAGGAAGAGCTAAAAGTGAAGTTCACATATTAGTAATGTCCAGTCTGAATCTGCTCTCACTTCAGCGTATCGTCACCAGTTTTTAAATTGCTGAGCTTACCCTGATGCAGAACAAGGCCCTTTAAGATCCCCTTACAAGTAAATTAGGCTTTTCTGTTGGGGAAACTGCCCCAGTCTCTGTCTTTAACTTTCATTTACATTAACACAATTTTACAGTTAAGGGGCGGAGGGCGGAGGGGGGGGAAACTGAAAACTTAATAAACCATTGTTGTTACCATCACATGATGTAGCCTCAAGCAAAATGAAAAACTGCATTCTGACTGTGACTCAGAAAGGCTGCATGCAAAGTAAGAGACTGACTTTCCATATGGCTTTTGCAACTTAGCCACATGTAAACCAGTATAAAAAAGGCTATTGAAATGCAGAGTTTGCCAGACCTAGAGCTGGAAGCAGCTCATGGTAAGTGAGTCATCTAAACAACTCAGTTTAACTTTGCTTTCCAATTCTATCACTACTTTTTAAAAAAATAAAGTCCTTCTCCAATCACAGTAGCCACAGTCCTAGTTAATGCACCTTTCCTGTCTTAGTACAGCATCTGAGACAAAACCCAACATTTGCAGCTTGCTCTTTTGGGGAAGCACAGTGTGTGTTGCAGATAGGACCCCTGCGTGGCTGCTTCCATGCCCAGGTTCTGTCCAGGGGAGTGGACAGAACCACTCTCTCAGAAGTTCAGCAAACTTGTGTGTGTGAGCCAGGCCTGCAAAGCTCCAAGTCCTCTCATTAGTGGGCCTGGAACTTCTTTAACTTACTGGTTCATGTCCCTGATGCTGTGGCCAATTACTGGTTGAAGTGTAAAAGGCAAAATGGACCATCTGTGTCACAATACCCCATTGTTAGAACCCTTTCCCAGTCACCCTTAAGCCAGAAGAGGTCTGGGGGGTTTATTTAGTGCTACTCTAAAAAGAAGCACACACATAAACAATGCCTCTTCCCACTGATACATCAGACTAAGCAAAGGCAAACCCCCTCAAATCCTACACAAAGACTGAGGCTGTAATGACTGTTTAGTCATCAAAACCAACAGCAAAGTTAGAACTAACCTGCCAAGCTTTCCCACATACACATTTGGGTTTTAGCTGCAGCTTTAAACTGGGTGAGAGAGAGAGGGAAAAAGGTGCCCTTGGAGCACCTTAAAAAAGGCCAAATCATGGATGCTTTGATTGATTCCAGTCACTGGGAATTCCAACAGATAAGTCATTCTGCAGTGCTGTTCTTAAATCTCCAGGGGAATTAGCATATGAATGCATGAAGGGTTTTTTAATCTCTGTTCAGTGCAAGGCCTAGAGCAGTTTGTTGCCTTCACAGTTTCCTCTCACCAACACATGGCACAGCACAGACACTGTCCTACCACAGAAGATTCCCAGTGATAAAGCAGTCAGGAGAAGACACAGTCAGATTCCCAAGATGTTTGATACTCCAAGCCACCTGCATTTTCATGGAATTTAATTTGCACGTATTTTTAAATATAAGCATGTGAGATTGTATCTGTCTTCCTCTAGATATTCCAGTAAGTTTAGTAAAATCCTAAAACCGATCCCAGAACTCTTGAATCATTTTAATCTGTATCATTTTAATTGTTCCTCAACAAGAAAGATTTCTGGTCCTCAGGGTTGCGCCATGGGGCCTTGTTTGTGCATATGGACAGACAATAAACACTCTTCATCCCCTCCCCTAGAAGACCAATACACAACTGTCAGGAACGTCGACCAAGCAAAAGACAGGAGAAACCTCCAGTGTTCAGCTTTGTTGGAGCAGTCAAATTTGTCCTCTCTTCCTTATCTATTGAGTGGCTGAGCAGGGATTCTCAGAAATGAAAAGCAAACATAGAAGAAGAACCTACATGTTATTTTCCAGCTTTACTGTGTGCCAGCATTTTAGAGAAATTTCTCAGAACCCTCTTTCTAAATGCTGTTTTAAGAAGGAATATCAAGTTTGTGTTATGCACTTCTGTTAAGACCAATCAACCATTCCCTCCTATACACTTGTGAGACTCTAACAGCCCTGGTCTCTCTTGCCAAACCTTTTCAATGCTGGAGTAAAACAGAGGTTCTGAGTGTGAAGTGCATCACACCTGCTGGGTGTCTGATGTACGTTCAGACCCAGGCAAATTCCCACAGGCACACTGTGATTCCTTGCTGATACTGAGCTTTGTATACTGACATTTTCCTCTCTCCTTCTCCCTACAGCACTTTTTACAATGGGTGGCAATGGTGATGGGCAGCCATGCAAATTTCCCTTCAAATTCCAAGGCCAGTCCTATGACCAGTGCACAACAGAAGGCAGGACAGATGGATACCGATGGTGTGGAACCACTGAAGACTACGACAGAGACAAGAAATACGGGTTCTGTCCAGAGACTGGTACGAGGAATGTTGCTTGCATAACAGAGTCTAATTGGTCATTGTTTTAACAAGTCTCCCTTGGCACACTTTCACCAGAGCACACAAAAGTTGATGAGTTAGACACAATTTCAACAGAGGTGACCAAGGATGTAACTGGAATAGGAGCAAGCTGTATAACCAAGGCAGTGTGTCACAGCACAGGTTTGCCAGGAATACACAAATGGCATTGAACATACAAATACATGGCTACCACTGCAGGGTAATTACAAGCAGACTATGATTTGTTTATGGCCCTGGAAGAGAAGTCTCATGTGACAGAACAAAGTAGGAATAATATTTTAGCTTAATACTCACCATTTACACTTGTAAAAAGAAATCCTGTTTAGTATGTTAAGCTTGTGTTAATAGATATTTTCAGCAATTCAAAAGAACTAAGTGAAATGGTTTAGCCACAAAAATAGATTTCAGCTTTCTTCACACTTTTTTATACTCTTTAACTTGAGTTTTACTACATAAAGGAACAAAAATTAATTTAGAGCCTTGAATAGCTTGGCAGGTATTCATTCTTAGGATCCATGCCACAGCCATAAGCATAGAGACTAAGTTAACCATGGCAGTTCTAAAATCTCTGGCTTTTAACAGAGCCAAGGGGAAGCTACATTCAAACCTACGTGCATCCTACTTTTTGCTTTTTGGGGGTCTTTTGAAAATGGCCTAAGCATTAGCAATACAGCTTTGAGGTACTGGTATCTGGCTTTCTGTTACTTTTGATAACCAGGTGTAACCCTTCCATTTTACATTACAGATGTCAAAAAAAAAATAAAAGAAAGGATCAAATTCATTATACCCTGCTACAGGGTTAGGAAGAGGAAATTCTAAAGGATCACTGAACAGACAAAAGAACCAATATATCTAGAATCAATGTATTCAAAGTCTTAGGTAACACAGTCGCTATCACTGGAATGAAGAAATACACTTACTTTAAGCTTTTTTTCAGCATAAAAGGCTATTAATAAATAACCATGAATGAGAAATAAATAATTAGGGACACAACCAGCTTTGCCTCTGTATTGCTCTCATGTACCTTCCCAGAAGACAGACCATAATTTGAAAGGAACTGTAATTGCCAGGTAGCAGTATAAATGAATTTAAATGAGTTTTATATTATTTTCCTCTTCTGTTCATGATGCCTACTTTAAACTGTTATTTTAAATGCAGTTACATTCTCTTCCCTCTGGAAATCCTTGTACCTGCACATACAAATGTTATTTCTTAAATATTACTGCCATATACTACATAGATGAGAACATGGGGGAAAATTGTTCAAGATTTTTCAGAACTACTGGTTAAAAAGTTGCCTACATTTAATATATCCTTTTCTTTAGAAAATGTTTTAAATCATATGATTTTAAACTGTACCCTGCTGTCAGGGTATATAAAGCTTATTCTTCAGTGGGTCACCCACCAGCCAGGTGGATATTCAATAGCTCTTTAACCTTTCTGACACTAACCATACCTTCCACCTAAAAACTTTAAAACACTTTAAAATAACACCAGGAGTGAGCATTAAAAGATACTTGCTGGACAATCACCTTCCACAAAACACTGTTAAACTGCAGCTTTCCCACAGCTGTGAACATGAGGCCAGGGCTCCTTCTCATCCCCACCAAAACTACTGGCAAGTTCATTGTGAGAGCAATGTCTAGACTTTTTCCTTTTTAATTCTGTCAGACAATTTTCAAATATTACTTTTAATCTTACTCTTCATATTCCTAGAAGGATTGCAGTATTCCTGCTTCCTTTCTGGTTTTAGTATGTAGTTTAGGAGAAGATGCAAAAGGGATCCCCTTCTCACTGTGTTTTCCTGTCACTTTCCACAGCCATGTCAACAGTTGGTGGAAATTCCGAGGGAGCTCCTTGTGTATTCCCCTTCATCTTCCTCGGGAATAAATACGAGTCGTGCACGAGTGCAGGGCGCAATGACGGCAAGCTCTGGTGTGCCTCCACCAGCAGCTACGACGACGACCGCAAGTGGGGCTTTTGTCCAGATCAAGGTAACGCCCCTTGTCAAGGCAACACAGGGGGGACTGAGCAGTGCCCACACCGATGGCATCACATGTGCAACGATTTCATTCTCATCATTCCCTTTTTAATTCTGACTTCTCCCAGCCTGAGATCTGAGCAAAGTCCCTATACTGAAAAGTGAGACTAGAGAAATGTGAGACTACAGCTAGAGTCACTCCCAGAGCTCATCTGTCTGAAAAATTCAGATTTTCTAAAGTTATAGTGATGCAGAATCCTTCCAAAATACAAAACCACGAAATAAATTACTAAATAAATAGATGTTTTTCTTCACACCAGTTTTCTTTTCCAAGGCTAAAAGCCACAAGTGCTATAGTATTTCAGTAGTATGCAATAAATTATACACTGATACAAATTAGGAACAAACACTAAATGTAAAAAATTAATACATTTGTGACTGATATTGCAAAGGATGAAAAACATGTTTAAAAAGTGAGTGAGAATATAAAGCTTATGTGGTGAATATCGCTATTTAAAATTACTTTGGTTAATATTTGTCCATATTTTAACATGGGCAAAAGGCTTTTTACATATTTACAAATAAATGCTAGATTTTGGGGAGTTATTTTAGGAAGAAAAAAACCTGCCAAATTTCAGAGACTGTTTGGGCATAATTGATAATATGTCATCCTATGATAAAAGGTTATTTTTAACCTAACAATATTTGGTACACCAGTACTGATTCAGAGTCTGTTCTCAGAGACACAGATTTACAGACCCGTTTATCACTTACAAGCCATTTCATGGTGAAAAGGAAGATTTGATATCTAGATTGCAAGTTTAATTCTTCTGTACCTAAAAGGGATGTCCAATGTTATTTGCTACACTTCCTTTTCTCACACAAGTATTAATACTTGGTCAGAGTCACTTGCATGGGAGACAGTAGCAAAAATCACCTACAAAAGAGGGTTTTAGAATTACTCCAGTGAAATGTCATTACTGGCAACAGGTGTGACGTTCACACTGGAGGCTGTAAATATTAATCATTAATATTGATGGTGAATAACATGGCTGGTACAATTCTATTTACATGGAAACAGCTAACACTGTCTTACTGTGTTATTTAGGGTACAGTCTCTTCTTGGTTGCTGCCCATGAATTTGGCCATGCTATGGGATTAGAGCACTCTGAGGACCCCGGAGCTCTCATGGCCCCTATCTACACCTACACCAAGAACTTTCGACTTTCTCAGGACGATATTAAAGGGATCCAGGAGCTATATGGTAAAGTCCTCCCCCGTCGGCAGAACTCATCAGAAAAGCAAGCAGCACAGGTTGAAATCTGGGACTCAGAATTTGCAGTAAATTACAAACTGCACAATCCCACCAATGCCAGAAACATCCTCTGCTCCTTTCTCACTGCTTTCTTCATATTACCAGGCTTTCTACTTCAATTAAATATCACAACTTAAGGACAAGGGGTTACTAAATTTACCGAATGAAAAGGAGCATCAAAGCACCCCATAAACAAACCTTTAGATGAAAATTTCTAGTGCCTTTACTGGGACAATGAAATGCCATGTTTGTCTCTAGCTTGAAACACCTCATGTGCGTGGGTTTGGATGTTACTTTCTACAACACTCTGAGCTTCCCAGATTGTGACCCTCTGCAAGAGGGGAAGGACATTGTTTCCTGTGGCCCAGCTTGGTTCACATTGCCTTCCCACAATTCAGGCTGTACCATCACAATAACTTTTGCAGAAAGTGTGGGAGCTGAAACTTCAACGTAAATGTATTTGGCAGTCTCCTAGAGAAAAAGTGGATTTAAGTATTTTTATGTAGCTACATCTTTAACATTTGTTATTTTCTCCACAGATAGTATTAGTAAAATGCATAAGTAGCATCATGATTAAAATTCCTTTCATGCATACATTTTCTACCTTAAAGAGGCACGAGTATACTACAGTCAATTAAGCAGTCATTCCCATATTCCATTTCTCTTTCTGTGCTTTTCACTTTTCTACTGAGAGATCTCTTTAACTGTGACTATATTCTACAGTATTCCACAACTTAGAAATTTTGATAAGAATATACCAAAATTATTATCACATGAGACAAAAATCTGATTTGAATCTTCATTATTCCTTGTTCCTGGCTGCTTTAAATAAGAATGGGAATTGAGACATGGTCAAGGTTTTTAAGTGAGTTTTCTGAGCTCATACTGTGTATCTTTGATAAGAGTTCAGAACTTAACCCAGTTTTCTTAAAGCATGCTTCAAGATCTGAGACAAAACTATCTTTCTTCCTCTTTTTAACTGCTATAACCCTTTACAAACTGCTTTCTCTGTTAAAAAAAGTACTCAAAAAAAACCTTGTTTTCTCACATTATTATTATGACAAACCAGCTACACTCCATTTTTTTCTCATGCAGTAAATTAACCCAATGTCTGAGAAAAAAAGGCAAATGCCTCAAGACAAGCAGCAGCCAAATAATAAAACCAAATAAAATAAACCAGATGGCAAACTGCATGTTCTAAAAAGCACAATTTGATTCTTGGTGAGGGCAGAAAGATCATACAAATGGCTCAAAATGCATCTTTGTAACTTGCCAAATATTGGCACTTCTTTAAAAAAGAGAAATCCACTTTGACGTCTTTCTCAGCAGAGCTGCGGATAATTCTGAGTACAAGGACTTTGAAATTTATTTCATTTCTTTTTAGAAACCAGCAAAATAAAAATTGTGATGTTCACTTCTGAACCCAGAAGTTTAACTCTCAGGTTAAACAGGCAGCTCAGCCCAGACAGACACACGCAGGCACCATGTTGGGAATCAGGCGATGCAGAGGATTAAGGCAGGACTGGAAGTCAAGGCTTCCTCAGCTGTGCTCAACCACCCCCCTTCTGAAGAGATTTTATTACAGTTTTTCCCACTTCAAGAACTCGCTCCAAATGATCACCCTTTTAGGAACTGTGGCAGCTCGTGTTCTCCATGTAACCTGTGCAGCACTTCATTTCAGTGTAACACAATATCTCTGTTCACCATCACAGAGGTGTCACCCGATGTTGAACCTGGACCAGGGCCAGGGCCAGGCCCACGTCCCACCCTTGGACCTGTCACTCCAGAGCTCTGCAAGCATGAGATTGTATTCGATGGAGTCGCACAAATTAGAGGAGAAACGTTTTTCTTCAAAGATAGGTAAGTGAGATAAATTGCTTACCAAGACAGCCTCAAGCGAAGGAATCTGTGAGACCTAATCACCAAAATCTAGAAATTTATTATCAGGCACAACATCCACCCTTTTTTTTGTGTGTTCAGAAATGGCAAAGTGCCCTAATCAACTCCTAAGGGAAATGGTTTAACTCAGGTTGAGTCCAAAGTCATTAAATAACAGCATTATGTGACTCATGGCTGCTGTAATAACACATCAAGGGCACTGGTGATTGGGATAGGCTACATGTGTGCAAAGCCTCCAAGACAGAAGGCACCAAAGGCATTTTTGATGCAAAAGCAGAGACATTCCTAATAAAATGAGGTGGCTGCACAGCTGCAGCTCCCACTGCCCTTGCCAGGGCCTGTATTACCCAGCTGCTCAGCAATGAAGAGCATCTCCTAAGGAGTATGGGACTTGGCAGCACCATTGTGAGAGACGCTAAAGCTCCTTTTTTCCCTGTCATAAATCAATGCCAAATTTGGAATCATTTATCCTCAGTTACCCTGAACATTCTCCCAACATCACTGAAGATCTGGGTCCACACCCATTCAATGAGTGTGTCTAAATCAAACACTGTCTCCTATCATATAAAAACATATACAAGAATCTGAAGCTAAGGGAAGTATTGCAACTCAGCCATTCATTGCTCCTTGCCAGTTGAAATTTAAAAGGAAGCAGGAACCAACAAACAAGTTCTCCTCACAAAAGAGCAATTTAAAAAATATTTGTATCTCCTAAAATGGTCAGTTAGGTGATTTTAAAGGGTAAACACAATAATTCCTTCAGTGCATTTCCTTTTAGAGCCAATCTATATGATACCCAGAATAATGGTTCTTTAGGTTTGAAGCTGGGCTTTATCACAGGCTTTGTGTTTTAGCAATGCAGAAATGGAATTTAAACCTTCTGATTGTAAGAACATATTATTCCCTATTTATATTACAGCTGTTTGGGGCAAAAAGAGTTCATTTCATGTGGTCTGTGGGGATACCTCTGATACCTTTTGTACTCTTCTTCTTGGCCCTGTCAGCAGCAGGCTAAGATTCCAGTGATCCCTACTGGCAAGGAACAGTCATTCCATGGCCACCAAACAGCCCCACAGTAACGACAGATCAGCCACACAGGGCTGGCCCCACGACCCCAGAACAAGTTTGTCAAAACCAGTGCCCAGTTTTGTTTATTTAGTTGTCAGAGAGCTGAAGTATTCACCTGAGCTCAGCGCCTTCAGAGGAAAAATAACCCCACAGCAGTAAAACTCCTACCAAGTTCCACACTATTCCCAGCTCCTGCTCCTCTTCTGCTCACTCGTGGGCCTTGGTTTTCAGCCAGACCTCCACCTTGCTTCTGCTCTTCTAAACTGGTAGTCACACAAAGGAACAATACAGAATCTACTCCTAAACCAGCAGAGTGATCCACTATTCTATATAATCCCAACAAAATAGAAGTATTTTGCATTTAGATACAGTTGGTCTAAGAACTATGCAAATACCAAAACAATCTGTTCAGACTGGCTCAGCCTTTATCTAGCGTGCAGCAAAAGCAGACAACTGTTGAATTGCTTTGCTCTGGAATGGCTTTGCCTGTCAGTCTCCCAGCTTTCCAAGTATCAGGCAAACAGCGCTGTGACTCACTTCTGGAATTCAAGAAACAACTGTCTATCACGTGTCGTGTGACTTTCATGATTCATGAAAATGACCACAGACTCCAACTGTCACATGGCACAGGCAGAGAGTAAATAGCAAAAACAAGGTCAGATATGATTAATTCCTTCCAAAAAAATGTATTTTTCCTCCCCCCTCAAATCAAGGAAAGGAAATTACTGGGAAAAAGGAATTACTGAAGGTGTTGTTAGCAATAGAGAACAGCTGAGCTTTTCCACTGGGCCCAGGATGCTCAAGAAAAGCATTTCCACAGATGGTTTTGTTCTGAAAGTGAACAAAAGTTCACACTTTGAAATTCATCAGGACACAAAAAAAGACTGATTAGGGTCCTTTCAATAACTGCATATAATAATCATCATGGGAAATACTGATTATGTTAAAATATTATGTAAAATACCTACTGTAATTTAGTTATTAAATCCGTCTATAAATGTAATATTAAGATTTAAAATGGATGAGTTAAAACACTTCATTGTGTTCAAACCGAAATGAGAAAGCCAAATAATTAATTTCACCATTTCCTCAGTAAGATGAGTAGAAATAAAAATACCTACTACCCAATTCAAAAACAAAATAAAATTCAGCTTTGACAAAGTTTCCCTTTCCAAAAGAAAACCTCACCAATTTAACAAGTCCCTTGAAATGTGTGGTTTATTAAAAACCTGGTGTTAAGTCTCCGTTGGCTCTGGAAAGTTTGAAATTCATGCAGATAGCAATTACTGGAGCTGATTCAGCCATAAATCAGGCCCAAACTTGACTGAGAATTCTGTAACTTGGGTTTTTAAAGGAACTACTTCTACGAACGCAGTGTTATAAGGATTTTCTATATGAGTTTCCATTCCATATCATATTGGATCTGCTTTTCTGTCTAAAAAGAGATGCATTAAACAAATGGTATTACCTATTACAGCACTTCATATGTATTTTAACACTTTCAAGACGAGTAATTATCCAAATGGCTTATTATTTGCCTCTTTTTTGTAAATGAAAATTATGAGTCATGCTCAGAGATATTTTTGTACATGTTAAAAATACATCTATGTATGCAAAATAAGGATACGATAACATATTACTATCTTCATTATTGATAAAAATGCAGCAATTTGTTAAATTAATTTAGGACTGCTCCTCTAAATTTTAGGCAAAACAAAAATGCAGTTTAAGATCCTGGGCTTCTCAAAGTATTCTAGGCAGGAATGGGTAATGACAATTTATACTTTGCAAAAAATGAAATGCCAGTAGCACCTTGAGCTTCAGAAATATATTAATGGTAAAAGCAATGTGACCTCAGGATTTAACAACTATAGCTTGGTGCAAGAGCAATTCCACCAGCCTGCTGATTTTTCATTTTATGACCATGTCAAAACTTTTGTTCTGTTGGGGAAAAAAGTTCTTCATTCTATGGAGGAGGAAATAGCAGTGCCATTTTTAATACCAAAAGCCCTCAGCACAAAGCTCTGCCATTTAAAGATAATTAGAGCTTTTTAAAGCTTAAATCAAATGATCATCCTACTTATACATAAAATAGCCAATAAATTACCCTTTGCATTTCTCTAATGAACATTTTTAGTGCTAGCAGTTTCTTTTACAGCCAAACTCACTTCCAAGCACTATGATATACTGCTATTAAATTTGAACTTTTAGTCACTACAATAGTAATTGCAAGAGCAGTTCATGGAATACAAAACTCTGCTTTTGTCAAATGCTCATCCATCTGCTCCATACACAGCAGCAGGAGGGCTCTAACAGTTTAAATGCTGTGTAAATGAGTTTATTTGTATACTCAAAGCACAGGATGACTTTTGCTCTGATGCAAAAAGCAAGAGGAAGCAGTAAGTGCAACAATGTCACAGCAGTCCAGCATGCAGCTTATGGTGCAGCTCCTCTAGCAACATGCCTCTAAATAAATGAGTTTGCTTTTCAGTCAGTGAAGAGAAGAGTTCCAAGTGTGTGTTACTGCTAACGTGCGTGTGCGCATGTGTGTGTGCATGCTCATGTGGCCTGTGCCAGAAGTGATGAGAAACAGATGTGCTGCTGAATTAGTTCATTGTAAATCTTGTACGATTTTCTGTTCTGCTCAGATTCATGTGGAGGACTGTAAACCCCCGAGGGAAACCCACAGGTCCTCTTCTTGTTGCTACATTCTGGCCTGATCTGCCAGAGAAAATTGATGCTGTCTATGAGGCCCCTCAGGACGAGAAGGCTGTATTTTTTTCAGGTATTGGTTTTAAAGGCTATTTTTTTTTAAAGGTATGGGTTTTAAGTTTCAAAATGTAAGTAGCCATTTGCATAACATTGTGTTCAAGCTCACTTTCCTCTGAGTTGCACCTGGGACAGGGAACAGCCTAAGAGCCAGCAGAGCCAACAGGTAGGGTGAGAGATCTCCCTATTCCCATGCTGAGGATTTTAGGACAAAGGCTGGATCTGAAAGACTCTAAACAGCATTCAGCCTCCAGTACAACAGAAGGAGAGCTGTAAGCACCTAGAAAAAGACACTCAACAATAAGCAAAACCAAACAAGAATCGTTATTTAAAATGCAATGCAACAACAACAGTGGGAGCTCTTTCCTCAGCCGCTGTTCTGTTTTTCTTCTATTTCTTTCCATTTTAAGCTACTATCTCAGCACATGTTGCTTGAGAAGACTAATTTTTTTTTTCCCCTCCTCATGCCTTTCCTTGTCTCCTTCTCTTTTGCCAAAGACTGACTTCCACTTTGGCTTCCAAGCATCTTCCTTGGTGGCTCATCAGGCAGAGGATACAGGTGGCCATGCAAGCTGCCTCCATGGGAGAGGAGGAGGACAGGAAGCTCTGCTCTGTCTGTCACACATATGGTTCAGCTGTAGTGGCCAAATGAGCAGAGCTGTGAGACTGTTTTCAACATGAAGAACTGAGCCAGCAGAAACGAGGCTCCAGTATCTACTAAAAACATGACTAAACATCTCCAGTCATGTAAAAACCATATGGCAAAAGCTGCTGTACATTTTCTGTACAGGAGAGAAAAAAGTTATGATAATCTATTCCACGTGGTTCAGAGGCCATTTGCTTTAGTTTACATCGAGTGGGAGAAAAAAACTTAAAGAAGTCAGGCAAACCAAAACACTTCAAATATTGAATGTATTATATATAATCCTATCACACCTAAACCTCTCCTTCTCTTTATAAATTCCAGGAAAATGTAGCTAACCTGCTTTTTTAAAAAAATAAATAAGAACTATCAAAAAACAAAGATTGGTTTGAAAATAACACAACTGTCTTAAAACACTTACTAATTAGTCCCACACTTTGCTCCTGAATGGTGAATCAATAACTTCCAAGAATCTCAAATGCTACACTTTATACTTTTCGCACATTAATACTTTACTTACTTTCTTTCCAACTAGCACAGAATCAACGAAATGTCCTTTCATGAATAAATCTTTCCATGGCTTTCAGTGAATCCAGTGAGGGTATTTACTACGCAAATTATGATTCCATGCAAAGAGCACAGAACACTACTACGTATTCCACTAGCACATATCTGGAGAAACATTAGAAAATGTTGTGTGACAAAGGACATCAGGAACTCTGAGCAAAAATTTCCTATTAATCACTCAATAAAATTGATCAACAAAACAAATAAAGGACGAACATGAGCTGCTGCATTTGAACATCAGGTGCCCTTGTCTGGTTTCAGACAATTTTCATCATACAAAAAATTTCCTGTATAAACTACTTGCTTTAGCATAACCCCAATTTACTGAGACAGTGTCTGCCTCAAAGGAAGGTCAGCTAAGAAGGGAGGAAGCAAGAGAAAAGAGGTGATCTCTTTTTTTTGAGGCAAGGAGCACTTCAATAGCAAAAGCAGTGGTAATCACAGTCCACTTGCACTGTAATCTAGTGCTTCACCGATGGCAAAATACGAGAAAGACCAGTGGTCCAGTTAGTGCAATAAAAAGTCACCTAGCAAAGCAAAAAAGAAGAAATACTCTTTTGTCAGTGATTAATAAACAGTGTTTGTTTGCTTTGTTTTCTCCCCTGCTTAGGAAACGAGTACTGGGTTTATTCAGCCAGCAACTTGGACAGGGGCTATCCAAAGAAACTCACCAGCCTGGGGCTGCCCCCTGATGTGCAGCGTGTTGATGCAGCTTTTAACTGGGGCAGAAACAAGAGGACATACATTTTTGCTGGCGACAGATACTGGAAGTAAGACGCACTGAGTGGTGGTGGGATGCTGTTAGCCAAGCTGTCTCTAGGGCTGAATGCTCGCTGAGCTTCGGGAGGCAGGGACCAAACACGGGGGTCATCCTCTGGGAATACAAAACAAGGGCTGCCAGGACAGTGCCGACAGCAGGAAAGTGCTTCAGTACAGCAGCAGGAACTAGCATGTATTTCAGAAAACAGCCTCAAAAACAGCAATGGAAGAGGGTATCTGGGAGTTTGTGTCAGGCTTCCCAGCACTATCAACTCATCCCTCTGCCCCCATGTACCAGCAACTGCCCCACATCAGTCCCTGGCTTTTAAGGGGGGCAAGTTGTCCTTACTGTCAGCTCACAAATGCTGGGGGAAAACTCTGCAAGGAATTCCTTATGAATGCACTGATCTCCAAACACTCAAATCCAAAGACTGACCAGATTGCCTAAGGAATTCTTTCACTAAGCCATCAGGTTTAGAGGCACTGGATTTAAAGGAAACAGCAGTGTGACTACCAAAGCATGCTGGGGAGGACTGTAAATCCTTTCAGCAGCTGATCTACCATCACTTACACCTTTGCTCTACTAAAAGAGCTGGCACTGAGGAAATCTGAAAAAACCACAAGTGTATCTGTAAGTACTTTGAGAAAAATCTTAGCTTCAATTCATTTTGACAGTCTCTCAATCCTTTTCATGTTTCCAGTGAAAGCCAGGTGACCTGCTACCATGCTCTTCCCTTATCTTCCTAGATTAAGAAAGAATGTCCTTAAAATGTCTCAAGGCTATTACTGTGGTAGAAATAAATATCCTACATTACACCTGAAGAGTCTACTAATTGTATAATTGTATTTAATAGAATTTCATTATCATAATTGCCAGGAAGATCTGGCACAAAAGACCATCTTAAAAAGCAGAGGAGGAACTTTGTGAGTTACCTCTGTGCTATCAAAATGGCATCAGAACAAAGCAGAGGCACTGACTCCTGCAGTCACTGTCAGAGGCCTGTTCCAGGAACAGGACTTTACTTCAGGAATGCAGACATTACACAGCAGGCTAAAAGTGGACCCATTCATTAACTGACAATTTAGAGGACCGTTAAACATCAGAAATAACCACCAGAAATCTAAAAGATTCTCCAACCTGTAAGGGTTCCTTCTGAGAGATGTTCTATATAAGATATCAAAGGAGGTCTCAGTATAATTGAGTCCACTTTATGTGAACATTAATTTCATGTTATGATTAAACTGAATTACTTTCTTTATTATATCCTAATGGCTGTGGATTCCTGTAAGTAAATAAAATACCCTTTCACAATTGCCACTTGATCATAACTTTCAATTACTTTAAGGACAGTAATCTTCTCCATTATCTACAGAAAAAATAGAACTAAAAACCTAAAGAATTTTATTCATTGTTTAATGTCATATCGTAGAGACCATTTAAACATTTGCAAGTAGTTCTGGTACAGCCATTTGCAACACTTCAGACTTCTACTAAAACCTGCAGACTATGAGTTAAAAAGCTGCTGGTCTCCCCTGTACCAACTCTTGTTTTGATTAACTGTACTGCAGGGCCCCCAAGTAATTCATCACTCTAATCACAGACAGTATTTCTATCAAACTACCTTATCAAGTGCAGTCACTGCAGAATGCATAATTTATTGTTAAGGAAACAAAATAGGATTAAGTGATTTCTATCTGTGTAAAGAAGAAAGCAAGCAGTCGACAAATATTTCAGAAAAGAAAAATGCATCTCTTTTGAACAGACACTATAACCCTTAAGTACGTGGCTGTTACATTTTATACAAGGACTCTGTCAATGGAATCAAAATAGTTACATACCGTAGTCCTTCCTGTGCCATTATCACACTTACTTTAAATGGATTTTTTGGAAGCCTTCTCTCTCCTTCATTCCAGCCACAAGCTATTTTAGTGCGATTATAACAAGACTGTTGAGCATAGCAAAGTTTTGTGAGGGAGGGGGAAAGGAGCTGGCTCAGACTCCACAGCTGAAGTTTTAAAGCTACCCAGCAACGTACTAGATTTTCTTTAAATAGCCCAGAAAAAAATAGTAAGGAATTTAAATGAATCATTTAAATTTATTTTGACTAGCCTACTGTTAGTTAGTACTGCTGTAACTTTGGATATAATCCAATTAGTTCCATAGAGCAATGAGGGAAAGGTAACCTGAGATACCTATGGACATGGATAAACAGAAATTGGGAACATAAATGCTTTTCTCCCTCCAGTACTGTCAAAGACAATCTCTCTGAAGTGTCCTGCTCCTAAAGAGGTACTTGAGCACCTGAAGGGTCATTGAGGCCTCACATGCTGTACTTGAAGCCTGGTTCAAACTATATCCCATGTCACTGCGCTCAGGACACCTCCACTCCTCCTGCTCAGCACTGATTCCCATCCCAATTACACTTCTGGAAAGAATTTTCCTTAGAAAGTGTATTTTCAATTCAGCAATAATTGCATTTTTAAAGGAAAGATGTAAAATTTCACAGGGTTTAAAAGGAACCAGGAATAATCACAATGAAATAGAAACCATGTTACAATCTCAGTTATCATATTTCTGTTTGTTTTATATAGTCACATTTGCTGAGGACTCCCTGAAAAATTATATTACAATTTAACATTAAATGCAGATTTGTAATGTAGAGATATAATTTCCTTCAGGTACAATGAAGAAAAGAAGAAAATGGAGCTTGCATCCCCTAAATTCATTGCTGACTCTTGGAATGGTGTTCCAGATAACCTCGATGCTGTGCTGGGCCTTGGGGACAGTGGTAAGCTGTAATTCTGATTTAAGTCACTAACAAGCTCTCTTATTTGTTTGCTGCAAAACTCATTGGAGACTAATTTTTTGTGGTCCATAAGTAGGAGCCAAATGGAGCCACCCAATGCCTGATGCACAGGATGTCCTAACCCCAGGGTGCATGACCGAGCCAGTCCTTGTGGCTTGGACATTTCCCAGCTCCTTGATCCTCCCCAGGTTCCTTCACACCAGCACACAGTCCCAGCACCATTTCAGCACCATCCTGCTCTAGCACAGCCAGAACTCGAGTATGATAATCTCCCTGATCACAGGCATGAATGGGTTTTAGGTTGCAATTCTTTCTTAACTTCCTATCAACTCCAGCTGAGATCCTGGCCCGTGGTTTTAAGGGCCTTAAATTTTGCACAGATATGCACTAAAGTCTGAAAGCAACACTGGTGTCACATGAGTCTTGACTCAGTCACATTTTCAACATCTATTTTGCCAGCAAACATTTCATCCCAGAAAATTCTGGCTCACAAAATAGTAACCTTGTTAAAGCTCCATTTAATAAGAGCTCTCTTCTACAAGATGGGAATTTTAATGTAGTTTTATAATATATCTTTTTTTATAATACAAATACATATGAATATTTTGGGAAATAAGTTAACCAGTTCATTAAGCTTCATGAAATCACAAAGACAAAAAATCTTTGATCAAGAATTATGTGCTCCATAACCTGAGCATGGTTTTTTTGTCTTTTAACAGGATATACCTACTTTTTCAAAGATCAGTACTATCTACAAATGGAAGACAAGAGTTTGAAGATTGTTAAAATTGGCAAGATAAGTTCTGACTGGTTGGGTTGCTGAACCATATGAGATATTAATAACCAAATATTTACTTTTTTGTTATATGCCTTATCTGTAATTAGAAATAGATCTGAATGCTAATTACTGGACCAGTCTGGTACTGGCACCAAAACACTAAGTACCAGTACTGTACACATCAGATAATTTAAGTGTTGCCTCCTCAGTATACAAAAGATGTTTACGTATATATTCTGGTACAACTTTTCCGTTGTCATGCTAGTCAGAGTAGTGCTATGAACAGAACAGCCATCATTCTTTATTCCCTTGGTGCTTAAACAAAGCATTGGAACCTTTGGAGACTGGATCATGCCCCTCTGTTATTCACTTACCAGATAGGCTCAAATGAGATGTACCAGCAGTGCACTTTGATTTTTATTTTTTTTAAATACAACTCTGTTATAAATGGATGGTTTGTCTTGATGTTTTTCACCCTCTTACGAGTTTGATCATTACTTCCATTTATTTACATAATAATACAGAAAGACTGTCAAAGGCACAGGTTGCCTCAGGATCTGCTTTGTGTTGATGCATGATAGAATCATGGCAAAAAAACTGTGTTAAAGTATTGTTTTAAAGTACTTTTTATTTTAATACCTTAGTTAAATTTAGCAATTTGCTTCATGCACTTTGTTACTACTATATAACTTGTTTATATGGATGGAAACGACTCAGATTTTTGAAGACAATGCGTTATACATAAAAGTCAAGTATTGTTTAACGTGGGGTTTTTTCCTGTTCTTTATAATATTGGGGAGTTTGTTCAATTAGGCTTTTTGCTTATGCACTGGGCAACAGAAAATGTTCTTTTCACAACCTGATAGAATGTTTCTCATTAAAAAATAAACCAGAAAAGCATGTCCCACGCATGAAGTGCCAACAATACCAATAAAATCAAATTACACTGTCAACACTACTCATGGCCAGGTTTCCTTGTATCAATTGAAATTATAAATTCGGTACCATGTTTCAGTGCAATACCTGTCAAAGGAAAAAACACTACCCCAGTATATAAGTGCATAGGGAGTTTATTTAGAAACCTAGGTTATTTTCTCTGTTGGTTCTAAGGTGCAACTGCAGCAATTTAATTAAAGGGATTATATGGCCCCATGTCTGTGCAAAGCCTGCTACTCTCCCTGAATAGTTTACACTCCTGTCTGTCATCCACACTCTTTGTCCCAGGCTGCCTCACCACAGCCCAAGCAGGAAGAGAGGATGTAAGTGTCCTGTAAGGATGTAAGCTTGAGAAACAGAGATGCAAACCCTTATCCTGCCCATAAGATCAGACACCATCTGGCCAAGGCTCTTATCCACCTCCATGCACATGAAGCACTTCAAAATCCTCTATGGACTGCATCAGGCAAGGAGTCAAACCAGGTTCTTCTAAAAACATCTCTCACTTTGAGTCCCTGATTCACAGAACTGACCAGTAACTAATACCTGAGCCCATGATCCACTGGTTTCTTCTCATGTCCTCTACAACTTCATGTTTGTTTACACTCAGTGCTTTCCTGTTCTAAGCAGAGTTTTTTTACTGTGATATTCTGAAAATATAGTTCTTCTAAAATGGCTGCATTTGCCAAATCATCTTTCAATTGAAACCATTGTGGATATAACTCTACTTTAGGAAGCTGTCGATTACTATAGACAATCCTCACCTGGATGGGCCAGCACTGTTTTTACTTATGCCAAAAGAAAAGATGCCTTATCTCCTCCTCAGAATACTCATTCTCTTTAGAAATCATTAATCACCTTCACAATTAGTCATGCACCAGAGCCAACAAAATAAAGCAGAAAACAAACTAACTGTAATTGCAAAATGTTAGTGTTGCAGTTTTTACAAACACCTGGCAACGTTCCCACCATAGCAGGATCTATTTCAGGGACGTATGATCTGTCCTGATCATAAACATCTTCCTGCACTAGTGCTGAAAATATTCTCTAGCTTTAATGACTGCCAGACATTCATTTTGAGCACTGCAATAATTTAAGTTCTGTTTTAAGAATCCCCAATAACCATTCCCTGAAGATTTTTATGTTCTTATGTCAATACTGCCCCAATATGCTTACTATAGCATCTGTATTTAATACAGAAGGGGTTTGAAACATGGATATAGTAGAACATTTGCAATGGGCCTTCCAGCTCAGAACTTGCTAAATCACATTTCTACTGATTACTGAAATAGTTTCCTTTTCCTCTACAACTTACGCATGTCTTGCAACATTGGGAAATCTACCATCTTACGTTCTGTAGTAATAACACCATAATCCTACAAAACTCTGCACATCTGGCGGGTTTAAGGAGTTCTGCTCAGCTTCTCCTTTTGTTCTTGCCTATGTAAACCCATTCTCCAATGACTAAATCACTGGCAGAAAATCAGAAATAAATTTTCTGTCCTTAAACCGATGCACGCTTCTTTGGGTTCAGTTTCAGACTGGCGACTTTAAGATTAACACAGGTCATTCATAAACACATCTGTTTCTGTTCATCAACTGTAACATTTGCCAGGTTATCACTTACGTATGTCAGACAAGCTGGAGGAGTACACTGACCTTCTCATTAGCCTTTCACATCTGACCTGGCAAACACTAAGTCACAAAATATGTCCTGAAAATGTCTTTGGGTCTAATTCCATTTATTGAGAGCCACTTCTAAAACCCCCTCTTCTAAAACCTCCCTCTTCTTTCCTGTTTGTAATGAGCTAACTGTGAGATGGAAAGTCTTGCAGCTCAGCCTATACCTGGCCATGTCCCATGCAAATCTGTCCCACTCGCTTCCCTGTTTACCTCTAGATCTGTCACAAGACTATGGACTTCTTTGATGATCCCTAGACCCTTGGCTAAACTGGATTACCCTTCCCAGGCCTCTCCTTTCACCTCTGTGGGGCACTTTGAGACTGTGCCCTTGTCAAGAAGGACATCACCCTTGCCTTTCCTGCCCTCAACACATTTTTCCCAAGACATTTTCAGAACAGAACCAAAAATTTTTACCTACCTTCTTTAAAGAGGAAGAAACAAAGGGGAAAAGCATAAGTGTTTATGTCAAAGCCATACAAACCCCAGCACAAATCAAACCTTTATCAAACTTGTTCTTCTTCTAGAGTTTTATTAAATTGAAGTCAGGTTCACTTAGGACTTGTTGGTGTCAGGGTAGAGTTGCACACATGCTGCACTGGAGCTTGTTGCAACCTGGAGAAAGTTCAATCACTCTTGCTCCTCGAGTTGAAGGAAATCTTCTACCAGTTATGAGCAGGATGGGAGCAGCAGGGCAGCTCCAGTCCAGTAGGGCAAAGGGCAGTGGTTTAGCAACTGCTCCATCACAATACATAAAAAGCAGCCAAGGCTATAATGAAATGCCACAGCTTAACCACTCAATAGACAGAGCAGCCTGAACTGTGAATCATGCTTAAGTTTCTGTCTCACTAAAACTTTGTATTTGCTAAAAATACATTTTCTTCCTGCTACTCTGTCTTGATTTTACAAAGCAGCAGTTACTCATAAGCTTATGCAATTGACTGTAACTGTGCTGTTCTTAAAATCAGGAGGAAGTAGGTCCTTTGGGTCCATTTCGGACAAATTATTTCTATTTACAAACTTGGACATGCACGTTTTTAGCAGCAAAGACTAAGTGAATGAACATACTTCTGCTTTTGGAAGAGCTGAAGCCAGCAAACAAGCAGGCATTGGGCTCTGTGGAATCACAGAGATTGGTATGTGCAAGGGGAAACACTTGTTACAGACTGCTTATGTAAAACACTCAGAACTATTAAGGTATTTCCAGGTAGGGAACTGTAGTAAGAACAAAACCAAAATCAGAACAAACCCTCAAAACAACCACCATGCCAAAAACTGTGTCTTCAGATGAAGACTCCTTGCCTTTTCAGGGAATATCCTTTATCAGACATGTTATTTCTGGTGTTAATTTGGAAAAACAAATTCCTGGCCTGGACCAAGTAGGAAATGGATTAAGTGAACCAATAGTCTCTTCCAGTCTTGAACTGCTTTAGGCCAGGAAATTAATTTACATAATTTAAGAAGTATATATAATAGCTTTTTCTAAATTACGTATCAAATATATGCCTGTATGTGTACATGCATATGCACACACACAAAAATAGCTCATGGCTATATTAGAATATCTTATTTAATAAAGATGTCAGAATAGAATATTTGGGTTTGAAGGGACCTATGACAATCATCTAGTCCAACTGTCTGAAGCCTAATTGACCTAAAGCTGCTTAGCACGTAACACCAGTTTTTCCCTTCTCCAGAAAATATGTCACAGTCTGAGCACGGAACAACACAGTGAGATAAAATACAACTGTTCAGCCTGCACAGGTGTTCTTTCCTGGTAGCTCTACTGGAGGTAACAGCCAAGAAATCCAAGATAATCAGTAGTTCATTTGTTTTATTGCTCAAACACTTTCTCCATAGCTGCAATAGCTGCATGAGGCCACAGCAGCACTTGCAGATTGGTCAGCCTAACCAGTACTGGGAAGGCTGTACCCACATTGCCTGCTTATGTCATCACTGCATCGTTCTTTCACCTCATTTCGCAAATCCCCAAACTCCCAGGACACTTCTAAAGTTCAGCTTCAGCCAGATTCACCATACTCATGCTCAGAATCTTCCAGACAACCAACGATCCAGCCTGGAAGAAAGACGCAAGAATAAAAGGCCTCATGACACTACAGGTCTGCATTTCCCTTGCAAACCCTGCAGCAGATGCTCTGCACAATGAGCCAGAGGGTGACAAAACAGAATCTGTTGAAATTTCAGCTGTCTTTTACTGCCCAGTCCTTTCCTCTGGGACTTCTCAGAATTACTCCCAAATGACTGATTTTCTTTGCTGTTAAGAATTTGTTAGCATTGCCAAAATAAACTAAAATTGTAAGAGGATAATTGTTTTAATTTAGATTAGCCTGGAGTTTGGCAGTCTGTCTCTGGAATTATGTGGAGGTGGTCTCCACTTTCTAAAAGACAGGAATTCACAATATTAAGCTATCCAAGTGGGCTTATTTTCCATGTCTCTTACCACTGCTTCAACCTTGGACTGCTTCATAGCTTTATTCTGCCTTGCCTGTGCCTCTTACAGCACAATACTGCTGCCAAAAGGGCTGAAGCTTGAAAGCAGCTTCACACTCTGCAGCTGGGTGCCAGGCAATGATGCAGACCCAGCACCTCCACTGCACAGTTCCTAATCATCACTAGCCAAGGAATTGGGAAATTCAACCACAGGTCTTCCATCCAGTGTCACATCATACAGTTACTTCAGCCATGAAGACATTTCTACTGTGGTTGCACCTAAACAGTTCCAGCCACGGCCTCTCTCCACTGCTCTCCTTTCCAACTCCCTCAATCTGACTTAGTGGAACCCCCCCACAGCAGAGTTCACTGCCTCAGGACGGCAGCAGAGGAGTGAATAGGGCAAACCAAGTCGAAGCTCTTTACCAGAGGCACTTCCTGCATGCAGAAGGAAGACAAGGGCTTTGCTTCCTCTCTATGGTCAATGCACTGACTGTTGAACCCAGGCCTCAAAAGAACGATTTCTCACTACCTGAAGACATGGCAAAGCTCATTAAATTCTAGCATTTTCATGCTTTTCTTTTCCATTAAGAAAATGTGCTTTTCAAGGGCACTGACAATTCTATTCCTCAGCAGCTCAAAAGAATGAAGTAGGAGGACCTACACTGAAAATCCTTTTTCTGTTGTTTCTCGTGTTGTCCAAGGGGCTTCTAAAATCCTCATTTGTAGGACTTGCATCCATTCTTACATTTAGATGCCTTTCTGTGTAGCACTGCACAGAATTGTCTCAGTCCTCAAGCTCTTGTCTTGTATCACTGGCTATGTGTGTAGAATTATGGCTTGATGCTATGCTCAAACAGGTAAATTCCAGTTCCTCTCACTGTCATACAGTATTCTTCAAACTGTGAACATCTTGAAGCTAAAAGGGAATAAGTATCCAACCCAAAAGGTAGGGCACCTGCTTACACAGATCTTCTTCAGCTTTTAGGTTTTTTGCTTTGGCTTTTGCTTCAGGCAAGTCCTTTGAGAAAACGCGTAATATATCAAAGCACTCACTGCCTTTACAGGTTTTGTCTTGGTCTCACTCCACTTTTATCACCTCTTCTCTCTTTTGTTCTTTCAGCTTTGTTTTTTACATAAATAACGAGACACTTGGATCAAGACAAAAGAAATCAGCAGAGAGGAGTTAGTCATCACCTGTAAAGGGTCAGGTCAAAACTACTCCAGGAAACAAGAACCTTTCCCCTTCAAATATTTTTTCTATAGACACTCTTCATTTTTACATGCAAATTCTGTACTATGGACAGAAAAACTGGGAAATATCAGACACCAGAAGTTTCAAACAGATCCTGTACTTCATTTATTGTGGTTTTTGTAGTGAAACCATGAGCTTAAATAGAGCTTTTCCATTCAAATCACAGCATCTCCTTGGCAGTTACACGTCTGCTACACAGACTTTTCATTTCTACTTTTGATTTCGAGTTCAGAAAAGCTTAAAAATACAAATGTCCCAGGATACTTTACACAAGGGTGACCAAATCCACTGGAGACACTGTGTTACAGACAGTGCTCAATAAAAAAATACTTGCACCCTCTAAGTAAGTTCAGAGAACTTATTTGCACTAATTGACAGAATGGATGACTCCAGCCTGGATTCAGTCAGGGGAAAATCCCATAACTAAATTCACAAATGTGAGAAGTACCTGAAAACACAGGAAAGAATATTGCTAAAATTGAAAGCTGTAAACCTCACAGGGTCTCTGGGTGTGAAAAATTAAAATATTTTTTAAATTATTCTAGTCCATGAAAAATTCTGCTCCATAAATTCTAGCTATGCAAAACTCAGTGTGGTCTCTGAAAATTAAAACTAACATCACATAAATATTGCTAACATATACTCAACTTCTAAGGCACACTGGCAGCCTTAAGTATTCCTGAAAAATTTGTGTCTATTCAAAGGTTATTACACACTGGTAGTGAAGTCCTGAATTTATGGGGAATTTTTCTTTTATGAAGTTGAAGTGGTCTAATGTCAAGGGAACAAATCCTTTCTCAGATTTTTTAACTTTACAGGTAAACACCAAGCTCATTCACCTTCTTCATCTCTCTTGAGAATACTTCATTCTTCCACATTAGTTTAATCACTCCTGGCAAAGGCTATGCTCTATGGAACCTCAAGGGCTTAAGAACACTCACTACAACATCCATTTAGTTGCTCATTTTTGAAATTAACTTAAGCTTTTTCTATGTGTTGAACTGGCCTTGGTTTCTCTGTTTACAAAATTAAAGATAATGACTGGCACTTTGTCTGCAACTGTACCATGAATCCAAACTACATATTTTGCTATGTAAGTGCAAAGATCTGTCAAAACCATAAAAGAATCCAAACTCCCAGTTCCATATGCCTTCTTCAGCACAGCACAGCCCCACGGGAGAACCTACCTTCCCACATTTCCCAATCAAAATTTTTTGAGAAAATAGGTCCTCTTGGGTTTCACACTCTTTGTGGGAATACATTTGAGTTTTCAAAAGTGAAAAATCCCACAAAATGGACCAATGGGAAATGCACTGTTGCTTTCAGGTATATCTGGAATGTCATGATTAGCAAATTATTCAAAATTTCTATTCCATTTCCTTGGAGAGATAGAAGATAAAATTAACTGCAGCAGAGAAAGCTCCTAGAAACAAAAACCACTGTTTCAATACCTACATCTCCATATAAGATTGTCTGCCAATGCTAAAATTCTTGGGAATTATATTTAAATAATGGAGTATAATCTGAATAACTGTGACACGAGCTAAGCTGCTGTAGACACCACATGGCACACTGTGAAAAGGCAAAAGGAGTCTCTGCAAAAATTATGGTGGAAATAATACAACCAAAGTTCGTGAGCCTTACTTTCTCCTAAGTTTGGAATAAGGGTCACTACCCCTACATACAATCCCCAAGCAGGCTAATTCAGGAGGACATTTATGAAATGTGGATGTAAACTAGAACCATTCCTGGAGTTCAAGGGGATAAAAGCCTCTGCAGAGCCAAGAAGTGGCTTTACAATAACTGACGGCTTTAAAGCAAACCGAGGGAGAGTTATTGCAGTTGACACAGCATCGCTTCCAGTTTGATTTTCCTCCCAGAGTCAGCAGACAGGCTGTCACAGACAAACACAGGGAAAGGGAGTTCTTTTGAAGTCCCTCGCTGTCGGTGCGCTCCGCGCTGCCCGGGCTCAGAGCGGCCCCTGCGGGCAGCGCGGCCGCACCGCACCCGGCCCGCGGAGCGCCGGCCCCGGAGCGGGACAAGGCTTCCCGAGCCACAGACACTCGCTCCTCCCTCCCAGCACGGCCCCACAGCAACCCCTGCCCCAAAGGCGGCACAGAAAACAGCTGCTTCCCTCTGCGTCCTCGGTGCACTCTAAGAGACTGCCAAGCAGGAGGCTTGAAGGATTTTGTTCTCTTTGTGCCAGTCATTCTGGGGTAGTACCAAGCTATTTAAGAAGATCAAGGGTGTTTAAACATCACAAGGAAAGCGTATTTTGTTGGGAATAAGTGTGAAAATTCTTTTACACTAGCATTTTAGTAAAGAGAGGGAGAAGTGTTGTATCATGTCCCACGCCTCTCATACACTCTCTGCCACATATATACACTCCGTATTCCTTTAGGGGAAGCTTTTTCCCTGAGTTTGTCTGTCTCTCCCTCCGCATGACCCTCAGGCTCTGCATTTTAGTCACCATCCCTTCAAGCCAAAGGAAGAAAATCATCCAAAGCCGCACAGCCTTCAGCCAGGACAGGGTGGGAAATGACTGAGCCAGGTTCAAGGAATTTCCTCATTGTAGGAGGTAAATCCCCCACAGCAATTCTTGCCAGTCTGAAGAGCAAATACTGTCTTTGCAGCAGCTGTGTGCTGCCAGTAGACCTCTGGCCACGTCTAGCGCTATCTCAGCCACGCACTATGGGTATTCCAACCTATTATCTACATTTTTTCCAGACTTGTTAAAGTCTTTGTCCTTTAAACTGATACCACCTGAATGTAATTTTAACAGGTCATCTTAGTGCATTTCTCTGGTATAATTCAACACCTGAAACTGTTTATTTAACTCTAAAATTTTCTTTAAAAAAAAAAAATTTCTGAGCTCTTGGCATGTGTCTAGTACATCAACTTCCCTGCTCAGAGAATGGGAAATTAGGCAGGCCTTGCCTCTACAGATAAAAGGTATGGCACAACTATGGTGTCACAGTGAAAATATAGCCCGAAATATCTTCGTGTACTTGAGAACACAGGAGATAGAGTGAGAAACTGTGCTAATTAGGAGTGATGACTGCTGCACACTGACTAACTAATCCTGTAACTCCACAGGATTAACCAAAATGTGAGAATGGCCACAGCAAAAGAGCAAGGGAGGTGGTAAAAGAGTAGGTAAACAGCCACATGATTCATCTTCACAGAGATTATGACTCTGTTTCACCCTTGGGAAGCCAGCACTGGCCTCACCTCCCCTGTGCCATCCCACCTGAACATCGCTCAGCACGCACTGTTGGAGGGGCAGCAACACAAAGCTACACTCTGAGTCCAAAAATTATTCTTCTTGACCAGACAGCTGTTACAGCTGCTACTGCTCTTAGGCAGATGCCAAAACTTCAGGCATCACGGAAATATTAACAACATATTGACAGTACAAAGTAAATATGCAAGCAGCTCAAAACTCTGAGATGAACTACCTTGTCAGTAGAGAGGCAAAGCAGAGGTCTTCCTTCTGCTATTATTTACAGGGGGGAAGGGGAGGGATCACCAGAAGAGGAATAATCATAAGCAAGGTAACAGATAAATTATTACTGGAGACAGAGCTACTGAATTCCACTCCAGCACCTGGGCATGTTTCACACAACTATGGAGAGTTATCAAGATATAAAATCAATTCAAAACATAGACCATGCTCCTGGCAGGCTCTTTACTGCAGCAGATGTCTGTCAATAAACAGAAATTTAACTGCACCTCGATGGCATTTCATTATCTGGAGCTGAAGAATACTACTAAATACTTCACATCTATATAGATTAATCTATTCTCACTTACTGTCTAATATCCATCACAATCTAATCTATGCTGGCAAGACCTCTCCATTTCCCTGACGGGATGGGTGTGTACCATTAGCATGAACAGCTTGTATCTGTATCACAGTACTGGTGGCTATTCATAAACACAGTTTCAGTTTATCAAAATGCAAGATAGTAGTAGTAGTAGTAGTAATAGTAGTAGTAGTAGTAGTAGTAGTAGTAGTAAAAAACATTGACCTGGAGACAAACACAACAACATTGCATTGTGGATAAAGGAGGAATGTTCTTTTCTTCCTATTTGCAAAGCACTTTAAAATAGCTCAGCATTCATGCTGAGTTTGGGGAAGGGAGGGTTAAAGTGAAGGCCCCTGCTCCCCCCTCAGAGTGCTTTAGAACAGTAGATACTCATTTCAACATAAATGTGGTACATAAAATTCTGATTGTGCATGTGCTCAGTAGTGCTTTTGTAGCTTTTACTTTTGAAGGAGCATTGTGATAATTTAGCCTCTTCTCCTTAAATGTCCCCTCAAATTTCAACCACTGATTACTACATTGATCACAGTCACTTTTACCCTTGATTTAAGGGCTATAAACAACGGAAAATTTACCACATTCAATGACTGTCTTCTTAAGTAGTTCAGTTTCCACAATGCCATGAATGACAGGTTATTTTTCATCCAACAAGAAGGATATGAGGAAACCACAGGACATGACTGGGTTCCAAATCATGCTGTTTACGAACTATGTGCAAACATACAAACCCTGGTAGCTGAGTGTCTCTCCAAAGCCCTGTATCAGACCTCCAGAGCCCAGGAATTGTGCTGTTTATACATGGGCACAAGAATTTCATATCCAGTATAGAATATGCTTTCAACAAATTTGTCCATAACAGTCTTTACTCTTCAAGATTATTGACTGCAGATGTGTTTTTGAAAACATCCTTCAGCTTAGTTCATTGATGGAAACTTTGTTTTATAATATTCACTAGCTCAGGCTAACCCTTGGTCTTCCTAGAAGCAAAGTATTTAAGAAGGTTAAATTAACATTTTCAGAAGTTAAATTAGAATAAATTAAATAACACAACTATTAATATTTTTTAAGTGTTTCCATGATATTACTGTGTCCATCTTTTCAGGACACATATGTGGTCTGGACTTGTTAAGTTCCAGTGAGACTCAGAGCCAATGAAATGACTCCTCATTAGAGGAAGAAGGAAAAAGCTCTTGTTTTCATCAACTTGCAGTTTTGCATGTGATCCACAGATAGTGGAATGCAGAACTTTAAAATAGACAGACTATCAATTACTCCATAGTACACTACACATGTTCATTTCACCAGTTACATCATTTGCCCACAGCAAAAACTACTTTTAACCTGTCCAAGGCTTCTGACGCAAAGCAACACAATGAATGAGAAATAATATACCTTACATATAAGTTGATTTTTACTTCCTTTTTCTTAAAATTATTTGTGAAGGCAGCAGCATTTTCTTTCCAAAGTTTCTATTCCACATTTACTCTAAAAAACAACAAAAACCATTTTTCATTAAGTGCATTATAGCCAAGCAACAGAGACAGACAAGGAATTTCCTGAAGAGTTGAGCACAAATACAAATACAGCCTATTGGCACGAGTTTCCTCAGTCTAACTATTTTCAATCAAAGCAGCGCTGTATCCAATTAAAACTACAATCAGAATAAATCTAAATATTTTAATGTTAGGCAACTTCCAATCTAAATTTCAAAAAATATTTTAAAATTATATGTTTTTAAAAGTCAACCGAATGGTAACGGGAAACCATTAAGAAAAAGTCACTGGAATTCAGACAATGGGATTTTTATTCTCAGGATACACATTTTTTGTAATTAAAATTCTTCTATCTCTTTACCAAGAGGTTGTTCAAGAGTTTTAAGTAATAATAACAACATCTTCTACATCGAGACGTGCTATAAACATGAACTAATTAGCCCATGGGACACTTCTGTAAGCTGAGGAGTTTGTTGTGGAGCTGGGCACAGGAAGAGGCACCAGATCCAGAACATCACCTTCTCTGAAGAACTGATCTGTGGAAAAGAGCAGTACAAAAGCATAAGCAGAATATGAAACTGGAGACTCTGCCTTTCATTCTGAAAATATTCAACTGATATTTCTGCATAGGATGGAGTCACAAACTGGTCCTGTTCCAAGCTACCCTTTTCACTTGCATCCTGCTTGGTTCCTAGACTGGCCCTTAAGAGATGCAAAGGAAACTTGCTGAAATGACTGCTCAGGAAAATCAGTTATATTTGCAAACGTTTGTAAAAACAGTTACAGATACATCTTCAAACTTTCAAGACTTTAAGCCTGATATCTTGGGAAACTAAAAGTGGTGACAGGGAGAGTTGGTAGGAAGACTGAGGAAGACTTCAGACAAGGACAGCGCTGGTCTGGCATTTAGGAAAGGAAGTCCTTTGGTGCAAGAGACAGCAGCTCTGAAACACAACGGCCAGCAAAGCATTAACACCTCCAGCAGCCAACTTTAATGCATTAATGGTTACACTAACCCCTGCCAACCTCTGAGCAGCCTTCTAAGTGATACCTCAGGATAAAGTAAGTGGATAAAAATGCTATCAAGGAAGATATGAACAGAAAGCATTCTTACGGAAAAACATAAATGCTTTCTACTAAAGAGTGATAAGCACTCAGAATTAAATCCTGCGCCATACCATCTCTGCTAAGAGTGAAGCTATAAAATCTGGGGCAAGGCATAAAACGACAAAGAGGCAAAATTAGCTTATTAGCACCCTTTCATGGGCTTTGGCTTCCTCCCTTCTCTCTTATTTTCAAAACGTGAACATACATAAAAACATTGCGAAAATCAGTTCTCTAAGGCATTCTTGCCCCATGGCCACAACTGGCAACCCAACAAGCACAGAGAGAGGTTTCAGAGATTTTATTCCATATCTCATGGCCTAAACTGTGCTTTAGTTTGCTTGTAGGATTTACTACTGCAGAGGAATACAGTTTTTAAAGAGAAGGCAAACACTGCTATTTACATAGAAAACACATCTCTCTGCCTGCTGAAGCACAAGCTCTTAAGGGAAGTGTTTATTGAAATTTAAGTATAATAAAAGCAGTGGTTCAGTAGATTTCAGATATTCATGGCAGTACATTTTCTTTCAGAGGTTCTTGGTTTTGCTTTATCATTCCTGACATTTCATATAGCACGTTATAAGCTTTTGCAGGGGAACAGCACTTTTACCAGAGCAGCAAATTGCACGGGTGGGAGAGGTTGACGCTAAACGTTATTAAAAGATCTTCCTTTCCAAAACAAGAAATGAATGCAAAACCATACAATCATCTGGGAGCACAAATTCTTTAGAAAACATCAGAAATAAATAAGGGCTATTCAGTTTATTAATAAGAAAGTCACCTGTGCATCTGCCTGTTAACTCTGCTTACTATACATGTCTTCAATGGTCAGATGAAACACTGCACTGTGATTTAACAAGACAATACACATAGTTTAGAAAACTTTCCAGATTTCTGTCATTTATATGTCAAAAGACTCCAGCTGACATGGCTACAGCACAATTTTCCAAGACCATTTCCAAGGAGTTCTAAGGCCCCATAATAAAATCAAAATCAGATTTTATTTAAAATACAGACATTAATATTCACTTTTGTAACAACACTGAGATTACCACTACTTCTAAATTCTGATAATGTTAGTTTCTGGAAATGATTTGTTGCTCTGCCTCTCCAGCCCATTTGGTGACTGCTTTGATATATAAATTGTTTGCAGATCTATACATTCTGAAATTCTTCAGAGAAAAAGCCATCCTTCTTGTTTAAGTTCATAACTGTCAGAGGCATCTCCCAAATATCAATACATTTTCAACTTGATTTACATTGGGGTAAATCTCCACAAGGTCTTTTTTAGTTTGTGTTTGTGGAGATTTTTCTATTTCTTTTTCTGTTGGTTTCTCCCCATCTATTGTCACTTTTCAGTTTCCACAACAGTGGTGCACTGTGTTTATTTCTAAGTTCTTTCATGGGCCATATAATCCATTTTAATGGCACACATCCTTTTGAATTACTGTCCTCTGTTAAATTAACACATTTTATGTTCACTTTCTGCCAAAATGCCTAAAATATACAAACCTTCTTCAGTCTGCATGTTTTGTTTGCAGACAGCAATGAAGCTAGCAGTTTCCTTAAAATTTCAAGTTAATAAATCCCTGAGTAATTAGTTGACATAGTCTACACTATACCACTGGACTACCAAGGCAAGGACTGGCACTGCACAATTTAGCCTTCCAAAAAATCCCAGATCCTTAGTCTTGGAAAGTCTTGTGTTTACCTAATGCCTCTTCATAAATCGGCCTGATCCTCCTTCTGCTGAAATCAGTGATGGAATTGCCAGTGACCTCAATAAGAACAAGGTACCAACACCACTCCCCCAAGGCTTTATTATTTCCAGTTGTCTCGGTCCACATCACAGGCATTAAAAAATGTGTCTCCACCTCAAAAGTAAATCCTTTGGGTGTGCAGCAGTAGATAAAACTACTTTACACTGAGATAGCACTTTCTGTTTCAATACATTTTACAACTGATTATGCCTTTCAATCCCTCCAGTAAGATAACCACTTCATACTACAGACTGGAAAACCAGCACAGAGTTGCTGTCGTTTGCCCAGTGAAGCATGGGTGAAATTCCAACACCCAGTCCCTTCGGGTCCATGCCCCTCTGCTGCTGGGAAGGAAGCTCACAAGTCTCTGCAACTAATCACCATTTCTCTTTATGAGAACTGAACTACAGCTCCATAATCCTTTGTTAACATCCACATCTGTGATCTGATTCCACAGAAGAAAAAGAGGTTATTTTACTGTTTGAGGGCCCAATCTCAGTTTGTTGAACCTGCCTCGCATATCGGTGTCCAAAAGCTTCTCCAAGCCAGCTGGGCAGAGCTTAGGCAGTGTTTCTAATCCCACAGCACATTTCCAGGCTCAAACCTTCTTTGAAATATGGAATGAAAAGCTTGGGCAAAGCACCTGCAATCAGCATCTGAAATGTCCCTGTTACACGCACACACTTCCTCAGAGCTTCCCCTGCCTTTTGGCTGGCCACAAACTTTGGCTACAGTCAGCAGAAAAAGGAGAATGTTTATTCTTCAGGCACAACTAGCAGCACATCTCTTAAAACTGCCAAGTTAGAGCAAGCCTGTTTCCTAGCATTCACTCCTTTTTTTGCAAGACTCATTGTTTCCCTCCTTCCTGCCCTTTTTCTCTAGAAAAATACTTCTTTTAACCTGTACTCCAAAGCTCATAATAGATCTCTGCTTTGGGCTTCATAGCAAATTTCCAGGCTGGTCCCTATGTCAGATCAACCTTATCTATGAGTACCTGTGCAAAAGAGACACTGCTGTGGTCTCCAAGGGTCCTGACTGCTGAACAGCAGGACTACTTGGTCTTGATTTAAATTACCCAGTATCCTCACCTTCAGCATTTGAAAATGCAGTGTGGCTCCAGGCAGATTATATTAGCATTAACTGAGGTCACACACCTGAATTTTGCTGCTCTCTTTACAATCTTGGAGCCACACCTGTCATATTAATAGCATTAGGATGGCTTCACTGTTAGGACTTAAAAAATCAGAAACTGGTTTGAGGAAAGCAGATACCTGTTAACACTACAGAAGGGACAGGTAGGAGAAATCTTCCTTCCGTTGCTAAATAAAAAAGGTTTATTGCATGCCTTCACTCCCCCCTTAATTCTAGTTACCAAGTTCTTACTCTCATCAGATACCTCAGCTGAGTCACAGTTAGTGGGTCGGCCTCATTTACTCTTGCTTTTTCACTCCCAACTCTTCTTATTTCTTGAAAATATACAAAAAGAATTGACCTGTCTGCATACTTAGTCTCCTACTATTGTGGCGTACTTAAAACTCTAAATAATATGACAAAAATATGACTTAAGTATCTTTTTGACGTACAGATGGAGTTCTGGAGGGCACATTTTTGTGGTAAGAAGAGTTTGTTTCCCTTAGCTGGAAACGCACGAGTTATACATTAGTGTGAGGCAGATCATATTTACAATCGAGTGTGCCCGTTAAGAGTCCCGTACCCCCAGACGCACAGCACAGCCGGGGCTGCATCTGCCAAGGCAGTCAGGAGACACTAAGGAAGCACACAGAACTCCGCTGCTGATAGTAAACCAACAGACACGGTCACATGGATTTGTTATATAATTTTGGTCTTTACTAAAATAGCCAAAATGCCTGGCTGTACTGAGAGAATGTCCGTGAAGGAGCTTGTGTTTACAGTGGTGCTCCCAGCCTGGGAACTACTGACTGTAAGACACCCATTAAAACACTCTGGTTTTAGAGTTGACAAAAAACAGTGAAAAGGCCATAGACTTCATCTGGTGATTAGGAAAGGAACGGGGCAGACTCTAATTTCTTAAACAGGGCAAATTTTTCTTCCCAAAGCTCCAATCTGCATCTCTCCCCAGCTGTGCCTGTTGCCCAGCCCTGCTCCTGTTTGCATCACAGTTGCCAGAGCACACAACCAGTGTTGCGCTCAAGGACAGCTCGGCCCTTGTGCTGGTGCAGCCCCTGCAGGCACCACTGGAGGAGGGGTGGAGGTGAATTGTGAAGGTTGTTACAGGCAAGATAATATCAAAATAAATAAGCTATTGGTAGCCCTGATTTCTAACAGCTCCCTCGTACTGCAGGCCTGAGGTAATCAACAACTGGGCAAGGGGCCAGGCAACACTGAGTCTCTGCAACCAAAGACAGCTGAAGTTGTTTAAAGACAACATAAAGGTGTTTTTGTCTCAGCAATCTGAGACAGCCCCAGAACTCCACTGTGATTGCAGAAGGAGCCTCCAGAGTCGCGGACTTGTCTTATTATTTAAGGAAGTCACATCAGTTGAGGCCCTTAAACTCAGTTGGACGCTATACTAACACACTGAGCAAATGCCTCAGTGCGTTGCTAGAGACTTTCAGCATTTATTTTTCATATTAAGACACAGAGTGAAAACATTCTTCAGAGGCCATACTACACTGTAAATTATTAAGAATTTGTTCTAATACTGACAGCTTAAAAATTGCATGGGCTGGGTCATGGAGCTTTAGAGCTGGAAGAAATCCAGGTCCTTCAAACACAGGAGCTGGAATGAACTCAGATAACATCAACAGAGACATAAAATTTAGCACACTAAACCAGTTGTTCTTTTTTCTTTCCCTTATTCCATGTAAAACTCCTGATATTATTCTTATTATACAACCTGAAACAGAAATTATTTAAAAGAGATAGTGGATGTGAAAGTGAATAAATATAAATATTGGAAATGTAATAGCATGTTAATAAACTACAAAACTGTCACCACAAATAGAGAAATCACAGATCTTGTGGCAGCTCTCCATACTGATATTATCACCACAGAAAGGCTTGTATTTAGATGAAATAACGTTGTATTTAAAGGAGAGGTTCAAGAGAAAAGATACTTCGATTCAAGAAATAGATTAAAGTTAAGAAACAGAAGATTCTGATTAAGAAAGTTTCACTATGACGAAGAAATAAACATACACAACAACATTTAGGCTATGGGAAATTCTCCTGAATGCTGTGCTCAAAATCGCTCTTTTATTATGCACTTGACATTTGTCTGAATGTAATACCTGTATGTGTACCATGAAGAAAATACTTGCGGGGGGTGGGGGGGGAGGGAGAATATTATAAATAACTTTTCCACATCTAGTTTCTACTCATGGTAGGATCTGCAGTGGGATGACATAGACGAAGCATAGCTTAAACTTCCCATAAACCAAAACAAAAGGCATCACAATATTTTATACAAATCATATACATATATATCAGTTTTCTGACAGCAAGCTGATCTTTATGAAACTTTGCAGTGCGGTACTGAATGCTTACTAGAGGCTGCATAAAGATGACTGGGGATTTATCGCCCTCTTGTGAATAGGGGAAAAGTTACAATCTTCCTGAAAGTGAATGTGCCGTTGTTGCTGCTACTGAAGAATCCTGTAGTAAAAACACATCTGTACAATTAATAAAGAGAAATTCAGATTACTAAAGGTAGGACCACTGGTTACTGTAATAATATATAATAATTTTATCAGGAAAGGATAAATTGTAAAATTTAAAATAATTCTAATTCAAATCAGACCAAGCAAGATGTTTTTCTATGTAAGCTGGAAGACAGTAATCTAAATTCCACAAAATCACTGCCTAAGGCACTGATATCAGATGCACAGACTAGCTCAAAGGTGTGTTAACCCTTCCTGACTGCAGCCCCAAAACATCCTTCAATTTCAAATGGAGCAGGACAATGAAAACACCTATTTTTGCCATGCAGAAGATGTGGCCTTTTAACTGCAAAGAATAACCATGGGTGTAAATCCAAATTTGTTTGCAGACACCAGTGAAGTTTGAGGTCAAAAGCAGGTGTGTCTTGGTCCAGCACTCCACAGCAGCTCCAAAGGAAACAAGCTAACTCAACACTGGGAAGCCATCAGACTTCTACCAAGTTATTTTTAACAGAACTTCCTCTTTGTGGTACTCCTTTCTTCCCTGCTGCTCTGCACCCACTCAGCGTCTCACTGCTCCTTTCCTTCTCCCTCTCTGTCTACTGTCCCTCTCCTTTCCCAAGAGACCACTGAAATCATGGCAAAAGCCATAAAATGTTCAGGCAAAGTCACTCCCCGCCCTCATCTGACAAAACTCCAAGGCCGAGGAGCTGTTGGACACCAGGGTTTCCATTTCACACCTTGCCCTAAGTCAGGGCAGCTCTGTCATCCCTTCCTTCTACCCCTCCCTTTTTCATGGACCCTTCACTAGCTAAATGCTCCAAAGGGAACCCTTCCAACCTAAACAACTCTGCGACTGCTCACTGCCACACGCTTCCCTATGTTCCTCATCAGACAGAGTGCCACCATGCCCTGCCAGTTTCCTGTGAGGCTCGGCCTAGGATATAACCACATAACCACAGGCTCTCCCAGGCACGCATGGGCCCTTCCTGGGTGCGTGCACAGCACACCCAGTGTGTTAACACAAACTCATTCTGGTCTTCTGTCACCACACCTAGTAACAAGATGGCTCTCTCCTGTACATCTGCAACAAAGAAACCTTACCAAAAGTCTCTCCTGAGATTATTATCAAGGCATGCTATTAAGAAGCCAGATTTCATTTGATCATGAGTAACAGAGGACCCTCATCCTGAGAAGCAATAATAACACTGTCTTAGAGGAATCCGAGAGCTTCTGTTTGTTTGTGCTGCCTTCCCTAATTTAAAATAAAGAAAGCATAAATCCTATCCAAATGAAGCCATCACCGAGTCCTACTAGCACAACATAATAACCATTTCCCTGAAAAACTATGTATTAATACCACTTAGCATAATAAATATTTAAAACGATACTGCAGTAAAGAATATAAATTCACCTATGTCTTTCCTCTTCTTAGTAGTGACTGCTAATAATCACAGCTTTATAGCTACTATATTTAAATGCAATTAGTTCCATACATTTCCAGCTTAATAAGAAATAATACATATTCATTTCTGCTCATTAACAGTCAGTATATAACTCTTAGCTAATGAACATTCAATCATGTTCTCTGAATACATTGTGGGATAAATTCTCTTTTTGTTGCTCATATCAGTTCACTTCAATTCAGTTGCTGCTAATTAAAATTCTTTCACCTCATGTAGACAAACCTGGGTTTTTTGGAGTCCCTGGAGACTTTTTTAAGAGTTCTGTTTTATCTTTATGTACAGTCAGCTCCCTAATTAATGCTTTAAATAGGGTAAACTTTACTGAGGCTCCTGGGTTCAGTTCAAAGGAAAAAAACCCCAACTGTTAATTTTATATCTCATTCTCACACAAATCACTGGAGTCTCTCTTTTTCTTGTAAATCTACTTTTTTCTTTTGTTTTCAAGTGGATTCAGTAATCAGGGAAGGTGCCAGTTTGAGAGCACTGGGAGTTGGAGATGCCCCATCATCAGTCTAGAGCTTTCCTTACCCAGAGGAACAGAAGAGAAATTCTTGTCAAGTTGTCTAGGTCTGCAGCCAGCTCAGGTAAGGAAGGAGGATTCTCCAAGGGGATATACCCAATGGACTCCCTGAGATAATACCACCTCTATTTTCACTCACCATCAGCAAGAGCCAATGCTATTTTTTCCTAAGTTGTTATCAGAGCTGGCTCAGCAATCTATCTGCCTGTCAAGGACCAAAAATCTAAGCAAGTCCTACCTACTCCACTGAGACTAACACCACGCAAGCTAAGCATTTACTCAAGCGCCTCCCTTTGCAGAGGTCATTATCAGGTATGACTTGCTAAATGAAGTGATTATGTTCTTGCCTCTGATTTATTTGCCTTATGTCCATTAGGCATTGCAAAGAGAAGGGAATTCAGCAGAAGAAGCTTCAGGGAACTTTCAGTGTGAAGTTCTCCTCTTTGGTGCAGCACGCTAGGACTCTTTTACCTGCACTTATGGGCTGGCATGATTAACACACTGGGGACAGCAACTTCTCTCTGATAAAAACAGCTAGAAACAACTCTCAAATTGAATGAAGCATTTGAAAACTTACCAAGCAAACACTGTGAATCTTATGTGCATCAATATAAGGGACAGAACACAAACCCAGAAAGTCTAACATTTAGGGAAGAAGGGACAGAGGCAGAGAAACTAATGTCTGTAAGAGAAAACATCTAGGAATACCCAAGAGAAAGATTAGCTTTAGGGGTGTTTCAATTCTATTTAACATTAAATAAAAACTCCAAGATACATCTATCTCTGCACCTGTCTTAGAAGAAAAGAAAAGATACGTCTGGGTTTGTGTATATATGCATGCCCCATGTGTGCCTGCTTGGATGGGTGCATGCATGCAAGTCAGCACCTCCTCCAGTCCCCAAGTACCTGAGCACTGTGAAATGAACAGTCCAGAACTGCCTTCCTTGCTTGAAGTCTCGCTAAACCTGTCCCTCTACTGAGGGACGTGCAGAGCTGGATTCCCAGGAGACTGAAATTGATTGACAGAACCCTAAGAATTCCACCTTGTGTTATCCAGCCTTGCCACAGTGCCATTTACGTAGCCTAAGACTGAGGTTGTATGTTGCATGGCCAGGGCATAAAGACCTTTGAGGATACACAGCTTACCAGGATAGCGCTGGAAGACTGTCCCAGGTGGAGAAAGACAAACTCCACGTGACTTGTATTACACTTTTTGGCTGCCCTGATCTCTGGAGAAAACGTGCTGTCAGCTGGGCCCGGATGGGCACTTAGGAGGCGTTAGTAGGCATTGTTCCAGGAGGGAGGCACAAAATGAACTGGCATTAGGGGACCACGGCCTAGACAGCAAGCAAGTAAGAAAGCAAGCAAGCCAGAAAGAATGTTAGAAAGCCAGAAAGCAAGAAAGCAAGCAAGAAATTGTTAAATTGACAACAGAAAGACATGGCAATCTACTGCTGTCCTCATACCCATTTCTTACAAGTAGTTCACATTTAGTACCACAGAAAGAAACTGGAAAATCAGAATGGCACTTTGCACGAAGAAGGTTTTTAGCTAGTCCTTGAGAAGAGTTGTTTTTCTTGCAAGCAGTGAACAGATGCTTGCCAACTGCTGTGTGCAGCAGCGTTACACGGCCGGGCCAGGAGATGGCAGGTTTTTGTCAGACACCAGCAGGGAGCAGGTCAAACCCGAACAGGTTTTCAATATCTGTATCAAAAATGCCTTTGTACACGTGTTTTATAAAGCTAAAACAACAGCCCTGATCAAAAGAGTTAAACAGATAAATGTTAAAAAAGGCAACTTCTTTTAGCCTCTGGTTCAGATTAGGAATTACTGACAGACAAATTAAAAAAAAAGTTTGCAAATATTTCATACTCTGCAGTATATGCTTTTGCCTACCACACACTTTATGATAAGAAGATAAGTTGGAGTATATTTACACAAAAATGAGGAAGAGAGTCAATGGTGCCAAAGGCAGCCACAATAAGGCAAATATCCTAGTCCATTTTAAACTGTATATATACAATTTATATTAAACACTATACAGCTTCATACACTTTAAAAAAAAGCTGTGTCTGTTTATGAGAGAGAAAAATTCCTGTCTTACACTACGGAAACGTGTACTGGGTTTACATGTACCACTAATATGATTCATTTGGATTGTATACAGAAGCTACACCTGCTCCAGAGCCACTTTTCTACAGTTTCTAGGCAGAACCAAGGTATAGGGTAAGCTCTTCAGGAAAAACATACATTGTCCTAGTGACCTGCAGAACTAAAGCTGTAGCTTCAACTTAGAAAAATAATGAGTAGCAAGCTAATGCTACTATTCCCTTGATGTCCATCTTTAGCACCTTATGAAGCTTTTGGTGAAAAAAAGATTCCAGATATCAGCTTTGCAAAAGCTTGGTGGTGTTTTATGTTAGCGGCCCGTTGATCTAGATTCAATTTACCATAGATTCATAGACTAGAAAGGAATTATTATTCAAAAGAGATGCTGACTCCAGTTTAGCCAAAGAGTTACATCTGGTCGCATCTTCTCACGTCGTCTGAACATTAAAGGTTTTTTTGCACTGTGCTTGTACGTTGGTACTTGTGGTTTTAAGCCTTTTAGATGGTGCTATGGCTAATCAGCCTTAGAAGAGTAAAAAGTTTATAATCAATATTATTGTTTTAACAAATGTACAAGTCACCAGAAACGTTAATCTACATATAAAAAGCATCGTGTCTGCAAAGCCACAGTGTGAGTCACGGGATCAGGCTAGTGGCAAAAAAAGCAGACACTATTATATAGTGATATAATAATACAATTTGTCAAATACAAATTAATCCTTCCTGCCCACTCAGTTGCACTGGTCAGTCCTCCTAGCAGTAGTATTTCCAGTTTGGGTACCTCAAGAAAGATGTCGACTCACTGGGGAAAAGCCAGAGGAAAGCTTTAAGAATGCTCAGATATGTAGAAACTATGACCTGGGAGAGAAAATCTGGGAACATTAGCCTGGTGAAAGCATAAGAGAATCATAACACTACACAAGTGTGCAAACTAGCTACAGAGAGAAAAGGGAACAGTTCTCACATCCATTGAGGATGGTTATCATCTGCAATGAAAGAGATTCTTCTCAGATGCAGAAAAAAATCATTCCAAGACTTTGCCAGGGAAGTGCTGGAGAGGATCAGCTAGGGAAGTCATGCAGTTTTAAAAAGAGCTTGTAAAATCATCTGCCAAGAGTGATGGAAGTAGAATTGATCTTTCTCCTCTGGAGCTCCCCCCAGCTTACTTTCTCTTATGATTGTGCTGATCCAGTTCGTTCACAGCTCTGGGCTTTTTCAGAGGACAGTGCTGGTTTCAAGGACTGGTAATCACAGGGAAATTCTGGAAACCAGCCAAGGGAAATCCTACACTCGTCAAGCTTCCATTATAGGCAGGCTTCAGTTAGCCCAAATATATCATTATGACTACTCCTTAAGCACCTACAGTTGCAAAACACAAATAATAATCTTATAATAATTAAGTTTTATCAATGCTGATGGTATCTTTGTGGAAGCAGAGACGTCAAAGTGGGAACTGAACTATGAGACATTTATAATTAGTTTCATTGCAGCAACATGAACAGTCCGGCAACATACAGACAACTGTTGTGCCAGGAAGTACCAATATTTTCGTGTGAATGAGAAACGGAAACGCACCATAGCAGAACAAAGTGTTTGAACCAATGTCTCGCTAGAGGTCAGTGGCCCGAGCCCAGCACTCGCTGCACAGACAGCCTGGCGGCTCAGCCCCACGACTGGACAGGATTTCTGTGAGAACCCAAAAGCCTGCTTCCTAAATGTGGTCAGGGTGGAACTTCCTCTTGGGCTGAAACCAGCAGCAGCGGCATTTATCCCGCCGGGCAGGCCGGCAGAAGGTGCCGGAGGACGGTGTTTTACCGCACCGCCGGCCCTGCACAGCTGCTCCTGGGCATCCCTCGGGGCAGGCGTGCGGGAAAGGATCCCACGGGCATCCGGCACGTAAAGAAAGGCTGCAGCGGATCTCATGTGCTCAAGAACTAGAATCACTGTATCAGCCTTGTGCCCTGGTGAAAACGCACCATTCTCCTAGAAACGACCTCTGCCGTGTGCCATGACCGCGCTTGCCCATCTTCCCTCTCAGATAACGGCCCGCGTTGCTCCCAGCGCTTATGAACATCGCCCTGCTATCGCACCCAGCGAGCGCGGCTCAGCTGCGGTGTCTGCAGCGCTCACGGTCCTTGCCAGCACGGGGCAGGGCATAGGCAGGGCCGCGGGGACACGGACCCCAGCGCCAGCCCCTCAGCGGCCCCGCGGCGCGGCCAGCGCAGGCCCGCCCGCCTTCACCTGCCCGAGGCGGGGCTCCCGCGGTGGGCAGGGCCGGCCGGAGCCGCTGGCCC
>VXAZ01000783.1:1452080-1502067 GCA_013399875.1 Gymnorhina tibicen | reverse complement strand
CGGGGCTGGGATGCGCACGGGAGAGCGGCGGCGGGGCGGGCACGGCACCCCCGGGCACGGCACAGCCCGGGCGCGGCTCTGAACCAGCGCTGCCTGCCGCGGCCCGAGCCTCCGAGGGGCTGTCAGCAGTGCCGGGCAGTGGGGGGCACTGGTCGCTTTCGAGCTCCTCTTGGCAGGGCAGAGCGCGGTGTGAGCGATCGAGGTTTGAAAGTGCCGCCGGCAGCCGGGACTGCGGGGCCCGGCCTGCCCAGCACCGCCCGTGCCCCCGCGCCGCGCCCGCAGAAGAGCGGAGCAGCCCCGACTCTGTTCCACATCTGGCTTTGCCGGGAACAGGCTTCTAGTGAGAACATTTCCTTCCCCTGTACGGCATAGTTTGCTTCCTGATCTAATCCAGAGAGCAGATACACGAAGAAGTTATGTAAACGGTCAAAGATGCAAAGGGTGGTCAGTATAAAAAAAGTCACTGTTTTTTGAAATTAAAACACTGGACACTGTTTTAAAGTCCACAAGCTGCATGTTTGTTCAGAGCACACACAGACGCTTATTGACTTTAAAGTCAAAATTTTAACACAAGATTTAAAAGAAGCTTTTGGAAATAGTTGCGCAATCATTGCTGTAAATACATCACTCCTAGAGAAAACAGGGCTCCTCTGTTTCAAGAATTAAATACTACCCCCCAAACAATCATGTCTGATGCCTGAGCTCTGGAGTGAAGATGATAACTTCTCTCTGATATAAAAAGCTAAAACAGAAGCTAACTTTCTCAGTCATGCTGTTTCAGATGCTTAACTTGCTTTAGGCTGATTTTAAGCCTGGGCTGGGGAGGAGGGAGTGAATCTCTTGGTTCCATATTGCAGGGTGTACAACAAAAAATGGTACCTCATGTTCTACTGGGCTACTGACTGGTGTCACTGGGTGATTTGAATTTGGCCTCTGAGCTGAGTGCTGTCCCGGTATGAGTTGTGTACAGGCACACACAAGACTTACAGGATACTCATACAACTAAAAAACCTTTGATTTTTAAAAACATTTTTTAAAAATTACCTAATGAACCAAACGTGAACATATGAGTGAGGACAATGAGGAAATTACAGCATTTTCTGCTGATGGTTATCAATATCTGAAGCTGACATACAACTAAATATTTTATGTTTCATATAGATCTTCCTGAAGTTATAAACAATGTTTGCCCTGAAGGTAGCTGGGTAGAGGAAATGTGAGAAACCTGGAAAACAATTTCAAGTCCTTTTATCCCTTATGTTTTACTAGCAGCCTGGAACACATTTCAAGTGCATCTGCATCAGTAGCTTTAGGCATGAACCCTGAAGAAACCAGTTTCTTAATGAGGTTCCAGAAATGGACAGCTTTCTGTGCTGGCTGTCCTTTCTGGAGGATGCACAGACTACTTTCAAAAGCTTGCATTTTTAAGTTACTATTACCATTTTAGCTATAATAAATATATCCTGCTTTTTTCCTTCAGGAGAAAGGGTTGGGAGAACATGATGTGTCTTAAAACAAGACACATTCCATACAAAACTCTGTAATGCACCTGGAAGGAAAAGCACCCATCTGGGTCAGGGCGTGGTGCTAAAGAGCTGAGGAGCAAAGCAGTCACAGAATTGTAAAGCAAAAACACACAAGAGAGAACCTTTTTTGTATTGTGGGTTGCTCCCTTCTGTTCTTTTCCCCCTATGGTCATAAGGACCAGGATACTTCCTACTGATTGCTTTGTCCTGTAAACCTCTGCTCTTCTCTTGCTCAGCACTGCCAGTCGGACCTGCTGGCCTTACCAGACAGTGTCGCTATGAACTGTCTCCCTTCTCTTTACATTTATGTCAAGTGCAGCGTTTCTCCATTCTTGCATGTTAAAGGATAGTCTTGTTTTGTCCCCCCATTCTGTACTATTCCTTTAACATACACCAATACAAACATACGATTTCAAAACCCTCTTTGGGAGTCCACAGCAGGATTTCCATGTGTTGGTGATCTGGAATGTAAAGGCTGCTGTGTGCCTGATGAATGGAGCTTGAAAGTGACACAGGGTAGCTGTTTGCATTTCATTCAGCTTCATCTATAACAGCCAGACTGAAAAGTACAATGAGAAGATTTTATAATTTCTTGCCAGTCCTTGCTAATAGTTTACAAGCCAATGAGATTTTTGTCATTCTTTAGAATGTGCAAAGCAAGGATCAGTTGCGCTGTGCTAAACATCTTCACGTGCCAAACGAGATTTTAAAACAGTTGTCAAATACTTCTGGTTTCCATCCTCTGACTGAAGTTGGCTGCAATTCATTGTTGAGATTTTTCCTGGGGCTTAGTTTTAGTTCTTTCATTCCTGATTGCTCACTTGCTGTCCTAATTTCTGAGCTGCAAATGCAAAGTACAAGTCCTTACTGGATTCCATTTTATTCAGAAGAGATGCTCAGTGGACTTCTGCAATGGTGAACTATGTAATAGCACAACCAGCATGCTAAAAGCAGTACTTTCAACCCCGTGCTTGGAAGCAAGCAGCTGGACTGCCTGGCAGAGCTGTGACATCCTCTGCATGCTCATGGAACACCATCTTGCCCTGTGTGTGCTGCTGTGGGGGACAGTCCATCTGATCACAGCTTCAGATGTCAAAGTATTTCAGTGGGAGTTGGGGTTCATTCTGGCCCCCAGCCTGCTTTGCTGCTGCTTCTTGGATAACTTGACAGCAGCTGAACAGAATTTCAAATGGAATTCTGTGGCTTTCTGATAGACCTGCTTTTCCACTTTCCAGGTTCCTGCCATCAGTGGAAGTATAATCCCATGTATTGATCAAGGGTCAGTCAGCAATGGGAGCGGGTCCTGGACTGCCAGGACTACTGCAGTGAGAGGATATGCAGTTATTGCAGACGCAGTAAACAGAAAGTACACGGGTGATTCAGTATGTGGGAAAAGGTTCTTTGGATGACTCAGAATAATTCTATCTTTGTGATTACTGTACAGAAGCTGGAATGGCTCTGATCCTACTTAGTAGTTACTAAACTTTATATTTTCTTCTGTATGTTTTTCTCCTGTACTTTCCCTTTTCTAGTCTACCTTGACCTTCCTCTTTTCTGTCCTTTTCTTACCCTGCTCTGCAGCTGATGGAGCAGAAACCAACTCTGCCTCATTACACAGTGACCTAGAAAGCCAATAGCTTGCATCAGCAAATCAGTACCACCTGTGCATCTGCCTAAAATAGATTAATGAATTTATTAAAGTTTTGAAGAAGGGATTGTTTTGTTTTTGCTAGTGCATCCTTTAATTCTTCATTTTAGGTCACTACATATATATTCTTTTTTCATAAAGAAAAATGTTATTTTAAGCCGAACCACACTGATTTATTCTTACGCTGTCCATTTTGGATAACTGAATGCAGCTGAAATGCTGAACTGGACTATAAATCACAGTATAAGAGGATGCATATAGAGAAAAAAAACCCCACATCTAATTTTGGGAGACAAGCAAGGAGTCTTTGTTGGTTTATCTTCCTACCTGACTTTTCCAGATTTGCCACAACTGGCACCAGAGTGAGTGGGAGCAATAGATCTCTAGGATCAAACCTGTCATGCTCATTTCTGTCATCCAGAGCAGTCCTTTACCTGTTGTCCATAAAGTTATGGTTAAAATTCCATAGCTAGTTACACAAAACTGTTACATAAAGAAATAATCAGACCTAAGTGTTCAGATTTCTCCTGGAAACACGTTGTATGGCAGTGCTTGCAGAACACAAACATCAACACAGTGCACCTGCTTATCATGCTTATCTTAGTTTACTCTCTGTAGCCACTCTGTTGTCACTGTGCCTGCGGTAACACAGAAGCAAGTCCTGAAGTCCCCAAATTCATCTTAATCCTTATCAGTGTCACAGGGTTTAGAGCCAGATAGCAGAGCCTCTCCTGAATATTGACAAGAGGAGAGTGAGAGGACATTACACGAAGATGGAAGGGATTTGGTGGGGATGGAAAGGACTCTGTTGGTGAAAGGAAAACTAGAAGCAACTGACTGTATCAAAAAATTGGATAAAGTATATACTAAGATGCTTATTTTCAAATATACTGCACTTGTTCCTTTTTAAAGAAAAGAGGTAAATTAAAATCCACTGTGATGTTAATAATCACAGCTCTAGGAAGTTGCAAACTATTTTGTAAAACTGACTTCCAAAAAGCCTTGCTTTTTCTGCACAGTAACAGGCCACTGTTAAAGAGCTGACTAGAAAGGTTGATTTTGAGAGAGGAACACTGTTGTTCAATTGTAGATTTTCTTAAAAAACAGTAAAGCATAAAACCTAGTAAGCTCACACGTAGAAGTTAAACTCACTTAACTCTCCTTCAGCAACTTCTCCCATACACCTGAACTGGCTGAGCTGTCAGTCTGTGACCAGGGACACTCAGATTAAGTTTTGAGGGACTTGAAGAAAGAGCCCAAATAAATTTAAAAAAATCAACTACTACAGTCCTTTTGTGGTGTGTTTTGGTTTGTGCATAGGTTTACACACAAACTGATCCACATCAGTGAGTGGCAGCTGAGCTGGATTAGTGCCAAAGGGAATTGAACTCTTTATTGGTTTCCCAGGAATGCTGGGCTCTGACCTGCTCACGCAGCTCACCTGCCTCCCAGCCCTGGCCTTGCTCAATCTGCACAGTGCTTGTTGCACCATGAAGGCCAGCCTTCAGGATACAGTTTCTAACCTAGTGTGCTGGGGTAAAACAATTAAGAATTTTTTCCTGCCCTGTACCAGAGCTGCCTGTGGTACAACATTGTGCCAATATACCTGTTTTCTGGAGCTATGCATGAAGAAGATTCCTTTGGAAGGGCTGGGGATGATGTTTGAGGGTTATTTGCAATCAGGGCAACTAAAAGCTTGGTTTTGTTTAAGTCCCAATTAGGGGAAATGACGTTGTGTTGTGTGTGCACAGCTCCCTGACTGTGACTCAAGACAAGATTTATCATTTGAAAGGGCAAGAGTACAATTAGTCATCTTTATGGTCCCACTTGACTTGTAGATAGGCAGCTAGTGATAGAAAGCTCTGTAGTGGAGCTATGTGTCAGCTGGGCAGACTCATCTGAGCTGCTTGTGTGCTGCAGATCAGGACCAAATATAAACTGGAGCCAGCAAACTTGGTTTACCCTCTCTGTGTCTAGCTACATCCAAGCCAAAAACTTAAATACTCAAATATTCCAGTTCTACCTGAAATGGGAACTCAAAATTGAAAATGAAATACCATGAATGACTTCCCATAAGAGCACTGGAATCATTAAAGCTTTCCTTACTAAATCACAAAGCAATAACAGTAGTACTTTAAAATCCTTATACAGTAACTACACAGATAGCAGTGTCATTTCTGTTCATACCATTTCTTAAGATTTTTCACCTCTTCTTTTCCAGACTGTTCTCCAGGGGATTATTTTGCTTCCCCTCCGTGCCATATGCATCACATTCCTTTTACTGCTAGCTTGGCTGGTCTCATCAATTGCAACTTTCTGTCAGCCTGGAAGAGGACATCTGCCACTGGAAGGATGGAGAAGGTAAAAAAGTGACCAATATTTGTGAAACTAAGCTTTTTTTTTTTCTCTAATAACACAAAGCCAGGGTCTAAAGCTTTTTTTTCCTTTCACTCCTCCTTTTGATTAAAAAGGATTCCTCAGTTTTACCCATTTATATTAAGCAACTTCTTAATGAGTGTATTTTACAGTAGTGGAGCCTTTTAAATAGGTAGATTTTCAGTTGTCTTGAGGCTAAAAAATTTGTATAAAAATATTTCTAGACTACCTGGAAGCCAGGACTTACTTTATTAATAATACAACAGGAATATTTGAGAAAAGAAATTCATTAAGCAAGTATTTTGTAACATGACATAGGCTGAGCTCTTGCGTAGCCTTTGTCATTTCTGCTATGCTATGATTCTATGACAAAATTAGCTTTGACAGCTCCTCTCTCAGCTGCATTGCCCTTGAAGTGGTATTTCACAGCTGCTTCTGTGGGTTCTGGGTTTCAGTCACTCACTTCTGACCTCAAAGTACTGAAGTTCCCTTCTAGCCACGATGCACTGCAGCAGGAGGAGGAGGAGACACAGGAGGTGAATTCTAACAAGACCAAAAGGTTACGGAGAGTTCCATGAAAGGAACACATCCCCTACTGTGGGAACACGTTCCAGTAAGGGAACATTGTCATTTAATCTTTCTTGTTTAAAACTGACGGTAAAAGAACAGTATCAGTTACCTAAATTCTTACAGAAAGGACACTAAATCTGCTAATTACTCCCCTCACAACACTGTTACGCTACAATGCCATAAAATATGGCATGAGAAATACTGTACCTGGGAGGAGGGTTTCACAAGGTGCTGTACATTGCCTTATCTTCCATCAGGACAAGGTGACGTCCCCTTCCCTACTTCCCCTTTAGCCCTACATTCTCCCAGTGAGTAGTATTGCTTCCCTGTGTGGGGCCTCAGTGCTGGTTAGAACTAGGAAATCTGTTAGGGGCTTTTCTTTTAAAGTACAAAATAAATCCTGACTGTAAGCTGGATGATATTTTTGTATTTTTGTTTCCAAGGAGGATGATCCAGACAGCCCTCTCCAGCCTGACTCGTACCGCGTACTTCGTCATGGGATTCCAAGTTAAAGTGAAAGGGAAAGTAGCGAGTCTACCAGAAGCCCCAATCTTTGTCGCAGCTCCTCATTCAAGCTTTTTTGATGCCATTATTTGTGCCCTAACTGGGATGCCATCAATAGTGACTAGAGCAGAGAATTTGTCAACTCCTGTATTTGGCAGTAAGTATTTATAAAAAAAAAATAAGAAGTTGCAAGTCAACAACTCAGCATTAGGCCAAAAATTTTATCTCCTAAAGTGATTTAAGGGCAGACTTTCAACCTCCTTTTTGGAAGTATCTTCCAAACTTTTAGGTTCCAAAGATACTGACAAATTATTTGCAGTGAAATTCCTATGACACGTCATTTTTCTGAATTGGTAAAAATGCCTAGAAATTATGCTGTTTCTTTTCTGGTATGAAATATAATATCATTTTGAACTTCTTTTATACTGAAAGCATGTTTTGCAGCTGCTCAGGCTGGAAGCTTTCTCTTTAATTCTCCCGGTAGTAGCTCAAAAAATCTGTTCCACTGCTGTCTTTTAACAGTGCGGCCCACAAATGTGAGTGAAGGTTATTTCAAAACAGGCCCAAACTACAGTAGTCTGGAAAATACCACATTTATAAGATTAAACTTGCAGGCACTGTTATGGATTTTTTTTAATGGGAGCAAGATCAGGAAGGAATAAAAGGGGAGTTACTCAAAAAGGAAATGCAGGCAATGGAAAAGATCAGATGAGTCATGCTTCTATTATTTTCTCCTCCTTTTGGCACAAAAAGAATCCCCGTTTGCATTATTGCTAGAATCAGCTATAGACTTTCTGCTGGCTATACAGTAACCCAGAACTAAATACAGAAGGCAACACAGCAAAGTGTCTTTGTAGAAAAGAAATGAACAGAGAATATCTTGATTTTAGCTTAAAAGCACAGAACTGGGACAGACAAAATAATTCTTCTCTAGGTTTCTCATAATAAAGGTCCACACATTCAGATGCAGATTTCTGATTAAATGAGGAGGTTTTTTCTGTAATTTACACAGAAGCTGTACATGCTTTGTAACTGAAAAGGGAAGGCTAAAACTACATTTTGGGTGCAGTCTGCATGAGTTAGGCTTGAGCAGACCCAGTCAGGTCACTCCCATAGAAATTGTGTGAAAATGCTTAGTGAAAAATAACAGCAATATTATTAGAATGTGTTTGGGTGAATTTTGCATGTTTTTTACAGTATCTACTGTAAAGCTCCTCAGCTGGCAGGCTGGGTATGTCTTCCTTGTCTTAACTCCCATTTTGTGAAAGAGGAGAATAATAACACTCTTATCAATTTAGTCTGAAAGTTGTTTGTGTGGAGTCTGTCTCCTAGTACACGAATAACAAGTTTTTTGCAACAAGGAAGCCTTGAACCCATGTGTTTTCTAAGCACTAGTATAAGACAAATTTTCTTTATCTGTTTCACAGCAATTTTAAGTTCCCTTCAGCCTGTAGCAGTTTCTCGTCAAGACCCTGATTCACGGAAGAACACGGTTGCTGAGATAACCAGGCGGGCATTAGCAAGAGGCCAATGGCCACAGGTAATAAATACACTACTTACTTCTATCATTTATTCCTATTTCCTATTCATTGTGCATCACAATACCACAAGTGCCCAGCTGGATAGGATTCTTAAAATGTACAGAAATAAAGTCAGCTCTCAGGTATATGACTGGGTTAAGAAAGGAAGAGTCTGGTGCCCGGAAGGAGTTTTGTTGTGACAAATGGATCAGTTAGAATTCAGCCAGTACCAATTCCTGTTGCAAATGCAGATGCTCTTGACTTTCTCTTTTCCCTTTTCAAGTCTTAACGTGCTTTCTTCAGTGAAGCAGATGAATTGTGTTGGTATGTGTGGATCAGTATTCTGAAGCTAGACTGTGTAGCTGTGCTCACACCAGGTAGGGGATGGGCAGTTGATGAGATGGGTAACCCAGATCGTCCAAGATGCAGTACAAATAGTACTTTAGCTCAACACATCAGTTTCTTACAGAGAGCATAGCTGAGGTGAAGCTCAGTTCTCTCTTTAGGCTAATCATGCACTAAAGCCAAGATTTTCTGCACAGTGTTTGCCATGGTCATTCCTCAGCAGCAAGCTGCTGTTCTGCTTCCAGGTCCTGGATGGCTTTCCATCTGGAAGAGCTAATGGGGCAAGGGCTGATCAGGAGGGAGTAAAGTATGACAAGCAGAGGGCTGGGATGCAAATCCACATCCTTTGGAAGAAGGACTGGGAGTAGTCGTGCATCTATTGACATCTTATTTGGCAGGGCCTTTCTGCTTTCTTCTTGGTGCGTTGACTCTGGTCTCACACTGCCTTCAGATACTACAAATATGATGTCATTGCCATGCTGCTGGGCAAATCCAGTCAGTGATACCAGACCTTTCTCCAAATATCTCCTGTGCAGATTAGTGTATAAACTCATGCTTTGTGTTTTGAATTACTTCTTGATTTGTTTTCTTGGGGGTTAATTTACTTAAAATAAAAACAGTAAGTGACTGGTTCAGTAGTTGAAGTCACAAGGTCTCTTTACTCATAGTTAGATACCGCCTAAATGACTAGAAAAGTTAACTTTTCTTTCACTTTCGTTCCACTGAGTTGCTTTTGAGGAAAATTAAGAGGCAAGTGAAGATAATGGACTTCAGCAGCAGGTACCTTTCTGACAGCTAGACCTGCTGTTTACTGTTCTACTTTCTGAACAGTCTCTAGAAACAGAGACCATTCAAGCAGGGAAGACAAACACTTGCCATTTTTTTTTGTAATGGCATTATTTACACGTCATACATTTTTACTTCATAAGTACCTTACTAAAAGCTTTTTTAATATTTAGGCTACTTTAATTTGACTCATAAATGCATTTTTTCTAAGCTGTTGTAAATAATGTTAGAGCCTCCATTATTTTTTTAAATTTGTCAGTTAACATGCACATGCCAATTTTTTTTAATACTGGGTTTTCAGACTACACTGATGCCTATGATTTGCTAAACTATTATGGATGAATGCCCTGGTAGACCTAATCTCTGCTGAAAGCAGCATGGGGAGGAAATGGGCTCCTGCACCAGTGCTGCACTTGGGATGAAACCTAGATATGTATTGGGGCATAAATAGATTATGAGTCAAGTAATCTGGGAATCTCCAAGACTGAGTCAGCCGTACAACTGAGGGTGTCACTGGGTGATTCCTAGTCCTGTGCCCTGGCCACACTTTCTGATTACAGGGGAGGTCTGGCTGTAACTTACTGTGTGCAGCTGCCTCTGTAATACCCTTGAACAGTCTGTCCCGTGGGTGTGACCTGCTGAGGCCTCTTTCACAGCTAGCCTTGACCCGTTCATTCAGACTGAAGTGGGAGCACACACTTTGAACACTTGATCCAGATCACATTTTGTGCTGGGGTGTTTTTAGAATGCTTCTTATGATCCTGTAGTGATATGAGAAATACAAAGCTTTCTTGCATTCCATAAGGGGCTGGATTCAGTGTGTCCCATTGCAGTGCACAGTGCACTTAATGTACTATCTCAGACACTAATTCAGAAACCTTCTGGGTGTTGGTGTGTCTGAGTCACTGAGGTTCAGAGGCTGCTGTGGTGTGTAATGCCTTCAGAGCTCTGCCTCACAGCACATGCCTTCTCTGCCTTTTGCTCTGCTACTCAAGCTGTGATCTCATCACAGCTGGCATCTCACTGATAGCAGCTCTGCCTGTAAATGCCCAAGTACCTCATGCACTTCCTTTCAGCCCAGAGTCATATTTATACACCCAGCAGCTCAATAAGGAACTGCTGTCACAGGAACAATTCTATTATTACCAACACTAAAATTACAAGTGAAACACTTAAAGCCTTTTGTATCGTATTTCTTAACTGATAAAGGCTTTTCCCCAGAACTCCTTTCTTAGAAAGCATTCGTTTCCAAATCAAGATGGACCAGGTTAATAATATTGTGAGCATCCTTCATTAACACTGTTTTCCTTTGGAAACAGTAATGATATTCTTGTAATACAGTACAAGAGGTCACAGCTTGCATAACATCAGCCTGTGCATAACAGATACTAAAGTGTAATCCTTCTGTGAAATATATGTGTGTGTGTATATATTTCTCTCTCTTTAAATCCAAGATACTGATTTTCCCAGAAGGCACCTGCACAAACCGATCTTGCCTGATCACATTTAAACAAGGTGAGAGATTTTGTCCCGTTGTTGTTGGAAAATAATATGTGATATTAATTTGATAGTTGTAGTAAGGACTGTATTTGTGAAGGTACATCATCCACAACAGCACTTTAGTAATCCCTTACATTATTAAAGTTTCAGTGGCACTAAACCCACTCTTTTATACTAGTCAGCTTACTTCTCTGGTTTGTGCTATTGTGTTGGATGCAAAATATCTATGATGTATATGGTTAATTAGTTTGAGGTTTTTTCTGGGTACAGTTTTCATCTAATTTATTTACTCAGAAACTCAACTATGATTATTATCACATGAGTAAGTTCATACATTCATCTTTTATCTTTTATCTCAGCTAACAGTTGGGCTGTCTTAGATTCCCTGTAAATTTTGCCATTCAAGACTTAAAAACCAAGTTACGAAATGTCTTTGCATAGTGCTTACCAAGCCAGGACAACAAATCATTTTGAACACAGAAACATACTTCACTGGATCACTGATCACTAGATTGTTGTGCTGCCTTTCAGTTAAGAAAGGAGGACAACATGACTTTAACTGTTTCACGGTATCTTGGGTAGAAGAGTTACAAAACCACTACTACATGCTCAGATCCGTATCACTTGTGATGATCAGAACACAGAGTGAATCAGGAAATGCTCAGCAGCCTTGTGAGCATCTCATTCTTTGAAATTAATGCCTGTCAGTGGGGAAATAATGCACAGAAAATGAGTTTGAACAGTCCAGGAATCTTCGGGAGCTCTCTCCTTGAAATGGAGCCAAACGCTTTTCTGTCGTGACATCTTGCTAGTTGTGCTGCTGATTTAAAAACAAATAAAAAACCAAAAACCCAACCTACAATATACATAAAACCCAAACCGAACAACAAACAAAAAGCTGAAGAAGAACATTTCTCATTCTCCTTGCGTTTTTAAAAATGTCTCCTTCCAGGTACTGTTGTCTGAAATAAATGACTTAAAGCTCCCAATTGCTGTATTAAGCTTAGTTGTAACAATCAGTTCTAATTTGTGGCTGCAGGCGCCTTTGTTCCACGAGTCCCTGTCCAACCTGTGTTACTCCGATACCCCAACAAACTGGTGAGCAGAACATTCTTCTGTTACTAACTAACACTACAGAAGGCAAAAGTCTGACTTAAGTAGTACCTACAATAAACACTTTGCATTGTCACTGAAGAATATATTGTCCTGAGCTTTAGCATTGATGAGCTCCTGGAAGCAGCCAGGCTTCCCAAGTGTCACCATGATGTAGTTGCTATTCTGACAGTGAAAAAATTACTGCTGAACTTCTTGGCTAAAGAGGGGAGACAGGAAAGTATTGCGGCGGAAGTTGGAAACTTCCTGCAGTGCCACGGAGCCTGTACTTTGAAGTCTAAAATGGACAGAACTTCCCTATTAGTCATCATTTTTTGGTTAACCTCAAGATGGTCTTACTGCAAAGGGACTTGCAAAGTTTCTGAACAGAAGCAAAGCTGAGCCATGCAGTACCTACAACGCACCTCCTCCGGAGGGCAGCTTTGCAGATGGTCTTTTCATGCAGCATTCCTTGTGCAGCTCCGCTTTACTCCAGCTGTAAGGCTGGGACCTTTTCAACTTGTTTTAAATTATATGGTCATCCAACAAATCCAGAAAAGACCAAACTTCCACTTCCTAATGTTTTGTTAGGATTAAAAATATGGTTGTTATTGTTGTTATTTGCAAAGACTCCTTTGTGTAATCCTTTTACAAATGAATTTCAAAAATGAACCACTCAAGGGGATTGGTATCACATTTCACTGATAAGATTTAAGGATCTGCCAGTACACACTGTAAAAATAATGTATAAGAAGTAATAAATACAGAGTGAGGAAAAAAAAAAGAAAAACAAAATATCAAAGAAAAAACATGATAAATTATGCAGAAATGTCCTTAAAAACTAAATGAGACATATTTATGGGAATGCCTCTCTAAAGGGACTGGTAAGGCCCACTGAAAAAGTCTTACTAATTTTTCTTTTCCCAACTTCTGTTGTTTAGATCAGACTGAATGATTTACAATATCTAACTAACTATAAATGTTATTCCCAATTGTTTATAAAAGTCTGCCATGCTTACTTCCAAATTTTTAAGGCAAGTAATCATATTTGCCTTAACACCTTTATTTATTTTCAGTACAGGACTATAAAAACATCATCCACTTTTACTAAACTTGTGCGTGTTTTAAATTGTAACTTATCTGCTCACTAACTTTCATCTGGTTTTGTCATACATTTCTGTGTTTTATTTTTTCCTTAGGATACTGTGACCTGGACATGGCAGGGCTATTCATTGTAAGTTCCTTAATCCTACTGAAAATTACATACAGAATTTTTTCCCCTGTTGCTAAACAGTCTGCCAAACAGATTCCACTAAGCCAAGACACATGTTTTTCTAGATCTGTTTTTATGAGGGGGAAATACCTGGGGATAATGCTGTCATGCAGTAGATTTCATATCAGAATAGCTAGAGAAAGGGTTAGCAAAGGAAAGTATTATTTCCAGTTCTGCCACTCTTTTTTTTTATTTTCTCCTGTTTCGTACATTACACTACAACAAAGGAAAGAAAAGTATTAAACCTTCACAACTGCACTGAAAATATGTCTGGAAAATACTTCTCACTTTACAAACGTTGATTAAAATGTGCACTTTCAGAATCCATGTACCACATTTTCATGTGGAATATGTAGTGTATCTAACTACAGTAGTCTTTACTTAGGGACTTTACTTAGGGACTACTGACAATAAGGCAGCTAATTTTGAAACATCTGGACTAGTGGAGCAGATCATAAGCACCTTTTAAGCTATCATTATAAATACGTATATAGTCCTAACATCTGCACACTTAGTGGACATGATGAAAATGTCCATTTCAGTTTCCCAAGATTTTTTGCTGTTACTACTGCTGCTGTTACATTTATCAGCATACTGAGACTAATGAACATTGCAAATTCAATCCATACTACAGATTTCCTCTATGGAGGATTTATACCGGAAGATTAAAATAGCGCTGTATCTTCAGTTATGATAGATGGATAGGAGTTGGCAAAGAAAGAAATGAAATCAGAGGTATTCCCATGGGAGGGAGGAGGCTGCCCATTCACTCAGAATGGAGAAATGCTCTAAGCCTGGTGGCTGGGTGGTGAAGGCTCAAATCAAAACCTGTGAGCAGGTGAAAGGAACTGCTTAGCAAACGCATGAGGAGAGAAGGGATGGATGGAGAAGAATGTAGAGATTGCTAACAAAACTAACTGGAACTAGGAGAAGAATATCCCCTGCACAAACATGCAGATCACAAAATGCAGAACTATCTCACTCCTGGTAAAACTTCCTGGATATTGCAGCCAGGACGGGACAGTACCAGTCTCCTTCTCAGAAACCTCCTGACACAGTTTCTGCTTTCACTTACTACTTCTCTCTTACTTTTGTGCCTTGCTGGGAGGAATACCTAATGTTATGCGTTAGAAAATCAAGCACTGAGAGTGGACTCCTGCAGAAGATAGACAGGATTCCATAGGTTCTCTTGCCTTTTCCCTTTTCTTTTTCATATTGTCCAAAACAGGAACAGAGAAAGACTGCTTGAAAGTTTTTTATTATAATATACTTGATGTAAAGATCAAATGTGCATTGCTGCTTAAAAATTAGAGTGAAAAGAACAAGTCAGAAGTGACTGTGCTTATCCTCTTTAGCAGTGTCTTTTTCCCCCTCGCTTATCTGTTGATCCTAAAATTTGTGACTGATGGTCCTGACCATACTGACCCTTCATTAACACATCTGAGTAAATGTTACTATAATTTGCAAAATACTACTATAATTAGCAAATACTAACTAATCCAGTTCTGCATAAGGAAATTACTGGTCCTATTTTGCAGCTGAGAGAACAACAGATCAAGTAAAGCTACTTCTCAGAATCAAAGCTCTTTCTAAATCTAAAGTTTAAAATCCAGTATTCATGGACCTCTTTAAAGAGAGGGAGACATTTTACTGGCCAAAGATCTGAACAGAATTGTTACAGATTGCCTGCCCTGTGAGCAAGCAGCAGCTATATGCAGAAGCCCTGTAGAAGAAATGTGAAAAGCAACTTTTCGGGGAGCTTCTCTGCAAGGTTCTTAAAAACCTTGCCTAATACTGGCTTTGGTTTTTTGTGCTTTAAAAAGTTTCATCTACTGACATGCAAATACTTTTGTTTTAAATAAGTATTAATTTTTTCTTCCTCTTTGCCTGCAGTAAAGAGCTATGCATAATGACACTGTGTCAGATCTTCACAAGAGTTGAAGTTGAGGTAAGAATTGGAAATACTTTTGTACTAAGATTCAGCAACCAGGGAATTTCTGCTTTAATATAAATGCATTATTCACCTTATTAGTCAGTTTTAGTGAACAATAAACAAATGTCTCAGAAACAAGAACAAGAATCAAAGTGAGTAATAGATCTAGTTGTCCATACGTATGTATCATTCTGCTGAGTTTCTAAAAGAAAAGACAGCTGTCAGAAATGTCTTTATTTTTAGAGCATTATAAAATGACTGTTACTTATCACCACATGAACTCTACAGATGTTAAAACTAAGAATTAGAATACATTCTGTTAAAGGTAACGGCTTCTTTTTCCCACCTCCCCATTTCTCTGATTCCTTCAGAGTAACCTTCTCTTCCTCACCATATTCCCAGACTGGACTCTCAAGGATTTCTACAACTGAGAGTTCATTTAAGTACTTGTGCTAAGCCTCGTATAAGGAACCAGTTCCCTTGATTATTAAAATCCACTGCACAGCACAAAGACAGATGAACAACAACTGAAACAACATCCACACTTCTTAATGTGATCACCCACACTCTAACTGCTCCCTGTCAAAGAGGCAACATTCAAAACGCATTCCTTACCGGACCCCACAGGATTGTCAGTGTGGACTAAGTTGGTTTAGGAACCTGAGGAAGGGGAGAAAATTACATGTTTTGCTGTTTATTTGCAAAGCATAGAATGTAGCAAACTTATCCAAAGCTTTGTAGAAGCTCTCCAGTAGAAGGAAGAGCTTCATTTTCCCCTACCTCAGAGCTGAACTCAGACTTCTCTGTTAGAGAATAAATTTCATGTTCCAAGAGATGAAACTGAAACATGAAAAAATTTGCAGCTTTCACGGCAGCATGTGTCCCCAAAATGACACTAATTTCCTAGCATCAGTGCAAAAGCCTTTCAGTTTCTAAAAAGAGAAGGGACAGGTTTTCCTGGGGAAGGAGGGAATCCAGCTACTCCTTTTAGAAGTGGACATTCTGTTGCTGTCCCATCCTGTGAGCAAGTAGCCTCTCCACTCCCATCAGTCTTGCACTGCCTCTACCTGCTGTGCAGGAGCAGTGATGGGCTCCAGGGCTGCTCGTCTGTGTCCAGTCCACCTCTAACACACTGGGATATTGAACATGAAACTGAACCTGGCAGTGAGTTTTAAGGCTGCAAAAGATACAGTGTTTGGCAAATTCTTTAAGAAGAGAGACTAGGTCACAAGCAGATCAGAGAAATATTTTTGCTGCTGAAATAGGTGTGAAGAATTTTTCTTACAGGACTGAATTTGACTGGGAAGGTGTACTTGCCACTCTCCAGCAGATAAGCAGCTGAGGGTGTGAGATCATGCTGCCGCCGCAGGAGGTCAAGAAACCAAATTCTTGCTCCTCAGCTGTTGTTTCTGGCAAACAGGTTTTATTAATAATTGTAGGGGGTTTTTTTGAAGGGGATGAAGGTGGTGTTTAGGCTACCAGGAATTTACGTTGCTCTGTGAGCAAGACCTCAACCTCAAGTGAAGTAATGACCACTTTCAAGACCATGACCATGTTTGCATAGATAAACCTGGAGTTACGACTTCATCTCACCCAGTGACAACAGAGTTTTCTGTGTCTGTGCTATGTGCCTGTGCTTTCTCAGTTTAAGAGTTACGTGACTTCTGAAGGGGAGTTGTAATAACCAGGGACCTATTTCAGACCTTGAACAAAGCTGGCAACTGCTTACGGAAGGAATGAAATCTCAAATATTCCTGTGAACAGCTGGACCCCCCCTTGTCCTTACAGGGCAGACAACTTTTAATTATAAACAGAAAATTGTTATGGTTATTTGACAGATAACCAGTTCCATAAACTCACTGGTTTTAATCATAAAGAGAAAGCATTCCTTAAAAACAAACTTTAAAAGACTATTCAGGATGAACTGTGTTTATATGGGACAGTTATCACTATAATAATGCATCACCAGCAACTGCAGTACTACTACAGCAACATGCTGACACATAATTAACAACTGTCTTCCAACGAACAACACCTTATTTTGAAATTGTTGTATTCTAGGAATTAAGGGCAGGGTGCAGAGCAGCAGAACTCAGATAAATGATAACCATAGCTGAGAAAAGGCACAGTAAACAGGGCTGTGAGCAAACACTGTGGACTGAAGTAGAAACAGCAAAGCACTCCTCCACACACACTACTTTGCAAACAGATGCTGGTTCATGCCACAATAGTTAATAGTTCATCTAGAGGCTATTTTAGTGAAAAGGTACTTCCAACTTCTTACATATTAATATTGAATAAATCCTCAGTAGTAAACATGTTGCCATTTAAATATCTTGGTGTGGGAGGAGAAGGGGTTGTTGGGATTTTTTACCTTCTGCTTGGAGTTCCAAAATTTTACAGTATTGTATCCAGTTAGTATACTACTTACAACTCAGAACTATGATTCCTTAATGTTTTTATCATGGAGGAAAACTGTAAAGGAAACTCAGCAGTCACATGCTGACAGATACAATTAACAGGTACGAGGTGGGACTGCAGTGGGTATTTAAAAACATTAAAACTCTCACATACACTAGTCCAATATATAACATCACTTATAAAGGATCTTTGCAGAGAAGCGTGCAGTATTTCAAACTCACATTCTTACCAGTGCAGCTTTTAATCTTCTAACTAAGTATGCATTTATTATACTTTTCTTCTTTGGAGGGTTGATTTTTCATATTAAAGAAGCTTCTACCAATCCTTAAGAGGTAGTTTTGCAGTAAATCTCATTTGTGTGGGGAGGGCACAAGAGCCAGAGCAGTTTCTAAGGCGGCTGAGACCTCTAGCGCCCACTCCCTTCATTGCATGGCTGATGTTTTTCTCCTGTTTTCCCCCACTCAAAATAAGAAATTGCTCATGTTCCTAATGAAGTGGTAACTATTGAATTGATTGGATAACTCATCTCTTTCAGTTTCTGCCTGTTCATGTTCCTACTGAGGAAGAAAAGAATGATCCAATTCTTTTTGCTAACAGAGTCCGACAAAGTATGGCAAAGTAAGTAATCAATCATCAAGAAAACCTTTGAGAACTGTTCTTTTATATCCAGCAATTCCACATACAGCCTACCCATAAAATACAACTTAGTCAAGTACCAGGTACTATATATAGGAATTGCTCTAGATTTTCACTAGGAGGTGTCAAACTCCTACACTAGATTATCCTGATTGTTTTTACATGGAGCTTAAAGAAGGTTGTCTTACATTGGAACATAATATGTTCAATTCATAGAAAACTGGAATAAACTGATCTCTTCTTGCTTGGCAAGGCTAAGTGGGTGGTGGTTTGTTCTCCAACGTTACAGGGCTGCATTTACAAGATGGTAAACCTTAAAACCTCGTGATGCTGCCATAATGTAGTTTCACAGTGTGGTTTCACAGTTTCACAAAATGGTGTGTATTGCTTTGTCGTACTTGCAGCAGGGCAAGAATGAATTACCATTTGTTTCACATATCAGAGAAGGGAAACGGTCAACAAAAAGTAATTTTCATATAAGAAACTGATTTTGCTTTTTCCTTAATTTTATTTCAGTGCTTTGAATGTGCCCATCACTGATCACACTTTTGAAGATTGCAGACTGATGATTTCAGCAGGGCAGTTGACTTTACCCATGGAAGCTGGGCTGGTGGAGTTCACCAAAATCAGCAAGAAACTCAAGTAAGGGAAGTTTTATTTGTTGGTAGCATAATTACTAAAGTGCTGCAGGTGTTGATGGCCATCTGCCAAAGGTTAAATAACCAAACAGCAGACTTGGCCATGTATAATATAGTGTATTTATGCATAAAACTTACATAAATTATAAGGAGATCAGAGATGAGGAAAATCCCAGTAAAGACTAATCCCCCTAATTTTTGTCACCAGTGTTTCAGGAGGAAAGATTGTTGTATTCTTGTATGAACTTACCTCACCAAAGGGTGAGAGAAGTAGAGCAGTACCTATTTTAAGGGCTTGATGGTAATCTAGGTGCAAATTTAAATTGCTTTAGTGGTGAGGCACTGGCAGCTTGTGGCAGGAAGTAAAAAGCCTTTCCAGCCTGAAACTTCAGTTTACTGTTCTTAGATTTACTGTGCAGCCATGTGTCACTAGTGATGTCAGCTTTTTCTGTCCAGATACAGTGGAATTTGAGGACTAAGCCATGTAACCATACAGTAACTTCATCAAATAACCTGGCATGGCTGTGGTGAAATCAGAATGTGCGCAGTAAATCTTGACTTACTGTTTATGTGCTATATATCCATTTATAGAACTTCATAGAACATTTATAGAACATTTATAGATATTCACCTAGAATAGTTACCTGGTAATCCTAATTATTCTTACCGAGGTGCAGTGGTGTGTTTCTGCAGAGATCTGACACTTTTGAGGCTCTAGCAATACTGGTGTTTGGGTAGAGAGTTTGCTAATAGAGCTGAGACCTGCTCCCTCTGTCAAGGAAATACTTACCCTAGAGCATGATGCAGCAAAATATTGCTACACCTGAATTTACGGTAATGAAAAGCTCTCTGCTGCAGTAGCCTAGTAACTGGACAGACAGTTCTAGGTTTGGGAAGTTTCTCTATGGAAGTCTGACATACCCAAGCATAGAACTGCCTGCTTTTAATATTAATAACCAGAGGGGAGCAGTCCTTAATTGCTGATTTAAAGTAAAATATCTGAAGTACAACATTAGAAATGCTGTACACACATGCCCTGTTTGGCAGTTTTCATCTTTGAACACTGTAATAACTCCTACTGAAATTCCATCTGTCCGAGAACTGCTGTATAGAAATATCTCCTCTCCCTCATGTTTGCATAGCCTAAAATGGAATCATGTCAGAGAGCAGTTGGATACTTTTGCTGCTATTGCAAGTGCTTCCAAAGGGGGAAGAATTGGAATTGAGGAGTTTGCCGAGTACTTGAAGCTGCCTATTTCAGATGTCCTCAGAGAGCTGTTTCTACTTTTTGACAGGGTGAGTAGTTGGTTAACTGACTTGTTGACAATATTTTGTTAGAAATCACATCCCAAAAGGATATTTATTATAATTCATTACGTCCAGCATAGTAAATGCTTCTTGATTAGCAGTTTCTGTAAGCAAGGTAGGTGACTCTTACAGTTTTGCTCATAAGTTTCGATGGAAAAACATTCATCAGTTTCTGCCTTGTGAGATGGCAGCCATCCCTTGGACCAAGTTGCTGCAGGAGTATCAGACAATAATCTCTATGCTGGTAATAGCTGAGTATTTTGCCTACCACAGATTTTGACCTTATGTACATTTTGATAGCTTAGTTAGCTGTTGTAATTAAGTAGATAATTTAAGGCAGAGTGAAGCTAACTGGAGTGTTAACTAGAACGCTGGCATGTTCCTGCTGTGTTTGTGAAGGGTGCTGTTAGACTTCACAGGGACTCCTATCTCCAGCCATAAAGGGGGCTGTGTGTTAATATGATCATTGAGGCTTTTCCCCCTAGTCAGTGCTAATCTCTCCAATTTTCCACTTCTCTCTGAGATGACAAAAACAGCTGCATTTCTGACTATACCAGAAGCATCAGTGACTAGAACAGAGCTAGAATTCATCTTACTTATAGGCCTCCAGATGTGCTATAGTGCACCCAGCCTGTTGTCCTGAAAGTGCCTGTGGACTGGAGGTTTTCTGTTACCATAAGATGTTTCACCATCACTCTTCCTGATCAGTTAGCCTTAGCAATACACGTGTCCTTGGGAGGCCACAGTATATGCTGATTAAAACTGTTTCAGGATTTTTCCAGATAAAAAGTTTTTATAAGCTCTAAAATAGGGAAAGAATCAAATATATTTCCTGAACTGCTGAATGCCTTGAAGCTGTAGCAGAGCTAGATACTCTTCCTTTTATCATTCCTGCCTCCCCATCTTAGACCATTGGCTCCTGAGGCACATAGTCCGAGTCCTGAAGCACAATACATACATCAGAAATGTGCTGTGGCAATCAGAGTAATTAAAGGCAATCAAAACTCCTTTCACTTCCTTTATCTGGCACAACATCAGTGACTAGAACTAGTGAAGTAATGCTCAATTCGCTAAAAATTTGAGGGAATAAAAGATTGTAAAAACAAGCAAGTGCAAGGCTGCATTCACCTTTAAGGAGATCAGCGCAACTGAGGAACAGTCATGCTCATGTAACAGGGCTGTTTCCAAATTGCTTCAGGTATGAGCACAGGCATTCTGAAACTTCTGCTTTGTGGCTTTCATTTCTTTTTTTCTCTAAAATGGTTCCTCAAAACATATAAACATAACTATGCAAAGAAGAAAAGAAATAGAGGCGTATCAACACCTGACAGAAACTAGTGAGACTTAACTCTGGCAAGCCAGAGACATGCACAGACATGGTGAAGTCTAAGCATGCAGATAAGCTGTGTTTTGCCCACGCCCAAGTCAGACACAAAACAGCTTCGGAGAGCTACAGAAGCACTGGATCTCTGAGGAACTCCCTTCAGAAAATCTTCACCATGTTCCTTGCTAAAGCTTTACTGAGCGGAGGAAGTGGTAGTAGTCGTGGAGGGAGCCTTGCGCGTGGCCTTGGAGGTCTCCTAACAGGAGGTGGAGGTGGAGGGAATATTGGAGGACTTGTTGGAGGTCTCGTCAACCTTATAAGTGAAGCGGCAGCTCAGTATAATCCAGAGCCACCTCCACCCCCTCGCAATCATTTTACAAATGTGGAAGCTCAGGAGAGTGATGAGATCAGACAGTTTCGTCGCCTGTTTGCCCACCTAGCTGGAGATGATATGGAAGTGTGTGCCACAGAGCTAAGGGACATCCTGAACAAAGTCCTTTCCAGACACCAAGACTTGAAGACGGATGGCTTCAGCTTAGACACCTGCCGTAGCATGATCGCCGTCATGGACTGCGATACAAACGGCAAACTGGGCTTTGAAGAGTTCAAGTATCTGTGGAACAACATCAAGAAGTGGCAATGTGTGTACAAGCAGTACGATACCGATCAGTCAGGCACTGTTGGGAGAGCTCAGCTGCCAAACGCCTTGAAGGCTGCGGGGTTCCACCTGAACGAGCAGCTCTGCCGGGTGATCGTGCGCAGGTACGCCGCCGAGGACGGCAGCATGGATTTCAACAGCTTCATCAGCTGCCTGGTGCGGCTGGACAGCATGTTCCGGGCCTTCAAGTCCCTGGACCGAGATGGAAGCGGGCGCATCAAAGTGACCCTTGAAGACTGGCTGCAGCTGACCATGTATTCGTGAAGGCATGGCAAAGAAGAAGCTTTGTCTGGAAGATACATGTGGAAGAGTACGATCCTCTGCTATAGAACTGTAATCTTTCCCTTTAGTCTTTCTAAGGCAGATGTAGCTAGTGGTAGATGGCTCAGCTTCAACTGTAGTGATTCCTCTTGTGCATGCACTAGTTTGCTTTTCTGAAGGGTTTGTGTAAGTTGTTGATTGGGCAGTTGCATAATTTGTCTTCAGAAAACTAATTCTGGACTCTAAGGTTAGGGGATATGTTGGAAAGATCAACGCTTAGTTATTTTTTCATGTAAAGTGCCTTGTATACGAGTATAACTATTATATGGAAAGCTCCTAAGTTTGGTGTTGATGTTGCTGTTCTGATTTGTCAGCAATCACTAAGCTGGAATAAAGGGCTGTTTGCCTGAAGGCAATCACTGGTAGAGTCTTGTGCAGTTATTTCTAACAAGGTAAAAAACATCCAGAGTTGCAATAACTGTAATGATTAGTGAACTTACATAATCATTCCATTTCCTTTCTACTTCTGCTTTTTCATGCTTGGCTCCTGAAGCAAAACCTGAGTGGCACTGTCAGTTTTATCTGGTGGCCAGGACAAAATTGAAGACTTACACAAGGCTACTTTTGTAATGATCTTCTCTCCTTCCTGCAGTTCTATGAACTAGTCTTTTCTCTCTTTCCTTCAAGCCTAAGTATAGTTATAATGCAAACAACTTAAAATACTCCATTTATATTTAGAGAAACTTGAAATAATTATGCAGTCACACAGCAGACAGACAGCCAAAGTCAACCTCTGGCTATCTGAGTTAAATTTCATCAGAGAGCAGAATCCCACTCAAGGTAGTTATTCAGTTCTGGCTAAGATGTCAACTTTTGAGTAAAAGGAAAAAAAAAAAGGAGTAACATGAACTGTCAAAGTTAGCATTTCTTTGAATTAAGGATTACATTGTTGATCAAAACAGCTCTTGAACAAGGCAGATTTCTTGGCAAGGCACTGATGCTTTAATCGAAAATTGTCTCGGGTGTGTGCGAGCTGGCTGGAATGTGAAAAGATGAGTTAAATAGGCAGCCTGGCACTAGAGGCAGTCTCCAGATGTGAGAGTTCACATACCCCTGCCCTTCCCCAGGGACACAGCAGTGACTCACTGAGAAATACCACACAATACCTAGAGGCCATCTGCATGTTAATGGGGTGCTGTGGTTTGGTTTGGTCTGTAAATTTCCATAGCTTTGATTTCTGAATCTTGCACTTACACTTGGCAAATAGTGTTTTCCAAACTGATGAGATACTGTCCCTGGTATACTTGCAGAAACCTTTTACTTGAAACTAACTTAAAATTTTTGCCCAAACTTACTTCCTCCCGTGCTTTGTTTAATAGCAAGCTGGGTAACAGAAAAATACTCATATTGTCCCAAATCAAAGAGGGTCAGTTCCTTCCTAATGGCATTCAGCCTTCTCTCAATTCTTCAGTGGAAAAGCACACAGTTACCCATTGTGGCACATAGTGCCATTTGGGCTCTGAGTAATAGAAAAGTGAGCAGGAGGTAAAGAGTGATACCTCTTCAAAAGGATTGAGGGAGTAGTACTTTATACTGCATCTGGCTTGCAGTCCCTGTGCAAATGTAAATAGAGAATGCTTATGACAACGCAACTTTCTTGTTTTCCAAAGTCTAAGATTTACTGTATTATATAAAAAAACCAACAACAAAACCCCAGTTACCACAGCATGCTGTAGTAAAAATAGTAGCAGAAAGCTGGCTTCCTTAAAGAAAACAAGAGTTGTTAAGGTTACATTATGTTTTGATTGCTTTGTGTAGCATAACTACAAATACCCAAATTCTGATGTTCTACTTTGCCATTTAGAGAACTGGAGCTCAGCTCACACGTTGCTTCCTTAAAATGTTCTTGGGTACACAGGCTGCAAACACAGTTAGATATGTGTAGAAAGACAATTGCAAGTGCTTTTTGCTGTGGCGTTACACAAGCACTGAAGGTTTTCCTGCATTTTCAGTTTAACTCCCATCTCTTTTTCCAGGCAGCAACCCCAACATTTCTCCTTAACCAGAATGCCAGAGCATTTGGAAGTTAGCCAGCATCCAAGAGTTTAGTAGAACTAGTAACAACACGATCTTGCAAGCATAGTAACTTTATTTCCTACTAAAATGGCTGGAGTTCTGTCTATCAGACTGCACTCAGTTTTGATTACTGAGTTTTAGCACTTCAGTGAAAGTAATATGACCCTTACTTTGTCTTTTTTCTTGTAATATTTCCATGTGCAGCCACAGCTGTGTTAACTTCTTTCAGAAGTTGTTTTTAATTAAATTATTTTAAAGTTTACTTCCCAATTCTTTTCCTGTGATACATATTCTTAACTTTAAAAATAAACCTAAAAATATTCTAATCACATCAAACAATTCTTTGCTAAGAATACAGTCTAAAAAACTATCCAAAAATAATATTCTACGGAACTTTGAACAATTATTATCTACGCTCTTGTTTCGGTTGTTTTAAGACTTTATGTTTGTAATGTTACACTTTAAAGTTAGATCTATTATCTCTGAGAACTACAATGCAGACAAAATACTTAAAGTCAAACTCTGCACCACAAGAGCACAGATTTGTAAATAAAATGGCATGTATGGGACAACATTGTCCTTTTCTAATAATTAAAAAACTGTCAAAAGTTATAACTCTTAGACACACATGAAAGTAACTTAAAAGTTCGTATCTCATTCATATCTTTGCTCAAAAGTTTCCCTGAAATTCACAGGTTTCTGAAGTACAAGATGTTCAAAGGTTGCATGTCATCAAAAAAGATTGGTTAGACCATCAATAGAAAGAAAATAGCAGTTGTCCATGCAAAAGAGTCCTGCATTGGTTTTGAAGGCTAAATAAAATTGTATCTTAGAAGTTTTGCAATCCTGTGAAATGTATAGCTTGATGACGACAAGTTAGTAATACTGATTTTGTTATATTATTACACGTATTGTTAACCAAGAACTATCTCAAAATCTAAATTCAGTTACTAAAATCCCTGTTTCATAGCACCCCAAATTTTCAAAGTGCTCTGCAGAGCAGCCTTAGTATTCTCCCCTGGCATACTGCAGTGTTCAGCAGCAGAAAACCAAGAGCAGGAAGGTTAAGGGTTGGTATGCTCAAGTGGGCATTAGAAGTTGGTAGAAGAGCCAGAAATAGAATCCTGGTCTGGCTCTTTGCTGCAGATTTACCCAGGAGATCACCCCTCTCTCACTTGGCTGAAAAAGTTTTGTGCTGTTCTCAGACGCAGGGACTCCACTTTTTAAGAAAATATTTTTCTTCTTGAAATGCACAACACGTTAGCCACAAAGGGAACTCTGCTTTACATTTCAGTTTGCTTTTCAAACATTTTTGATGAATGCCTTTATTGTGAATATTAAAAACAATGAACTACTCGTCATCTCTATTATGCTGTCATTAACTGCTCTGTGTCCCACCACCTAAGACTTGCAGATGGCTTTTGCCCAGACAGATGTTTCCCAAAGCACTCAAGAAACTTTCAGTATGGTGACAGAAACACTACTGACATAAGCATAGATTTCAGCAGGCATCTGCCATTCTCCCTATCTGCAAATATAATGCAGCTTACACAGAATTAATCACAAATCCCATCAAAGCAAGCTTCAAATGTTTTGTTGATGTAGCTTTGTAGTTAACACATTGAAATGTTTGTTCAGATCAAAACTGGAATTATTACAGAGGCTGTTCCAGTGAATTCCTTGCCTTCCTGGCTTAAAAGGTAGGACAGTGCATTGGCTTCCAAATAGCATGTAGGGCAGTGTATAGGCTTCAGAGGAAAGCTTAAGATAAACCAAGTAGATTTGGTTGTCCTTTCACTGACATATATTTTATTGCTGAAGGTTCAAACTCAAAGAAACAGCCTCACTCTTGGCCTGTTGATTCTGGGCTGTTGCAGTGGTCTCTGAACTTCAGCAAGTGCCAGTGCTGCATGCAGTCCTACAGTTAACCCAAACATGTGAATTCCAGTTATTCATAGAGCCTTCCTGAAGGCCATGTACTAAAGAAAAACTTCTAAGTTGTTTTAAATCTTTTTTGTTAGTAATTTGTTTGTTCATAAAATAGAAATCGATATCCAGTTTGTAGCTATTGAAAACACGTATATTGCTACTCCAGCCTTAGTGTTACATATTTAGTGAGCTGTTAGGTTTTTTCCAGGAAGAACAAAAACCTCTAGTGTTGTACACTGTCTTAGTGCATGTTGTGTTTGATTTACAGAATAGCTTTTAAAGTGATTTGCAGTATTAACTGTAACTACTGCTATGCATGTTTGGGTTACAGAATGGAGATGGCACCATCGACTTCAGAGAGTATGTAATTGGTTTGTCTATTCTTTGTAACCCAGCCAACACAGAGGAGACTATTCGGATGGCATTTAAGGTAAGTTCAATTTAGTGCAAATCTACAAACCTGACAAATCAAGACTGACTGTAAGTCTGTTAGCTTTTAAATCATAAGTTTATAGCTTCAATCTGTTATGCAAATGTGAGTAATTCTCCTAAACCAATTGACATTTAGAGTGTGAAAGGGAGGGGAAGAATTTCAGGCATCATAGAAAAGGGTTTCAAAAGCCATCTGAAGGCGCTAATGAATATGTAACTTGGCAGGCTAACTCCAAAAATGATTCAGCAGCACTTGCAGGTTTTTTTGCCTGAGGTTTTTTTCTGCTGTGATTCTTCGGTGTCACAATAGATGGAGTAATATCCTCTTGTGGGTCAAGCCTCACTAGAGTCATTGTTCTTAACAAAGAGGAGGGGGGGAAAAAAAATCAAGGGCTAATCAAGGATTGGCACATTCAAAATTGGGCTGCATCTAAGAACTGCTGGCTTGTCCTGTGGTGTCTGATAGTACAGGCAGTCAAGGAGCAGTAGCTCCTTTCCCATCTCAGGTACACGCAGGTAATACAAGACCAGGGATGCCTATGTTGTGAATCCTTGGCTCTTTTTTTAGTAGCTCTTTGACACAGATCCAGTTGTTTTACCCATTAATCTGGTCTTACAAACTCTATTGAACAATATATTGTGATACCGCTCACGTTCTTCATAAGCTGGGTGCTTCTTAGTACTGATGCGTACTTGGGAAGTACCAGAGATTTTGTGGCAATCCATTATAGCCACGGGCTTCTGTTCAGATAAGCACTAGAGCTATTCAAGGTGATTTGTGCCTTTTTGGGGATGTTTTATCAGTACAGATTCCTATGAAGAAGCAAGCCTAGCAGCTATTGTTGCTGTTCCATTGTGTTGTTTCCTAAACTACACTCTTCAGTATCTTAACAGGTGTGCTGATTATAAAATCAGTAATTTGTTTTACTTTCCAGTTTCAGCACAAAACAACTGGTTCAGCTGGTAAAAGCCTGTTTCAGTCTAAAATGGAACTATGGGTTCCTTTTGCTCCTTGTTTTCTGTGCCACTAAATGTCTTTTCCTTCAGTGGCAGAGTTTGCCTGTAGCAAGTACTTAAGAATTACAGTCATCCATCCCTTGTATTTCTCCAGGGGTGATTCATAGCAGATGGTTACTGTCATTGCACTGGGAAGGATGGGATGATCAGTGTACATCAACTGCCTGCATTCCAAGAACCAAAATTCCTTGTTAATTACAATAATTCCTTAGTGAGTGACCAATCACATACACTAAAATTTAGGTATATTATGTCAGAACATAAACTATGATAACAAGTTTAATCTGAGAACAGATGTGCCATAACCTAATGAAAATTGGGACTAAAATCTAAGATGTTCCAGAATAGACTGGCTGAATCCAGTAGACCCTTAGCATAGCTCGTGATGGCAATAAACATACATCTTTCTTTTATATTTTATCAGTTTTATATTATTTTGACCACTGAACCAACGCTGTGAGGTTTGTTTGTTTTGGCAGAAAGTTCTATTCCCAACTATAGCATGGACATTGCTCTGCTAAGTGTCTGCTCAGCCTTATGCCAGGGAAAATGCGTAAAATCTTTTGCGAGATGAAGTACCTGAGATGCAGTCAGGCTCTTGAAATCCCAGGCTTTGTTCACAGAACTCCTGAATGCTAGAAGGCCACTATGAGTGGCTAATGTGCACAGAGGGTTCATAGGCAAAATGATGCCAAAGGACTTCTACACATTCTGTCTCTTCCAGCTCTTTGACATGGATGAGGATGACATTATAACAGAAGATGAGTTTGCTTCTATCATTCAGTCAGCACTGGGGCTGCCTGAGCTTGATGTTTCTGTGCTCTTTAAAGAAATAGATGCAGACCAAACTGGAAAGCTCTCCTATGGTAAGTTATGTCCTTTTGTTAGAAACAACACTCTGATGGTCATATTGACGGGGAGTTTCCTTTTTTAACTCCCTGAAATTTCCTGATCGTTCTCATACCTTGTATCTGGGGAGAACTGTTCAAGCACAGACCTAGATACTTTGTATGATACTCCTGGGTTTTTTTAGAGGGAACTAACTGGAGATCAGCTTCAGTAAAAGAAGTAGGCACTGAAATTTTCTTTGATTCTGTTGCTGCACTATAGCATCTGTGTTTTTTAATGTTTTTCAGAGGAGTTCAAGAACTTTGCACTCAAGCATCCAGAATACACCACGTTGTTTACTACATACATAGATCTACAGAGACACCAGTTAGGTATGTTTGAGGAGCATGACACTGAGCCACTCAAAGGCAAACACGGCCCAGTTAGGAGCACAGCCCCAGTCTCAGAAATAACGCCGCTTGCAAGAAATAAAGTCTGTCCTGAAGGCAATGAAGAGGATAGCTCAAGTATCTCTGACAAGAAGGATGATTGAGAAGAGTTAAATAATTCAGCTCTTGAATTCTACAGGATTTTTTCCCTAGCTGTTCATAAGCACAACTGATGTAAAATAGAGATGGAAGTTACAATTTTAAAAAAGTTCCTTTTTTTTTTTTCTTTCATATCAGGAGGAGTTATTCCTGTTTGATTGTAAGGGAAAAACCACTGTTCAATCCTTAATGTCAGTACCACAGTACTGGGAATGTTGTTCAGTGTCTTCCAAGTTCATGCTTCCGCCAAAGTAACAGGTGTGCTAAGAGGGGTACGAGGCTCCAGCACTGCAGTGACCTCTCAGAATGGAGAATGAGGAGTCCACTTGTCTAAAAACAAGTGGAATTTTTGGTGCTGCTCAATTCCTCTACATCCCCAACATGACTTAAGGGAAAAAAATTGTACCAGTGTTTTAATTTGCAATATCACATAGCCATTCTCAAGTTTCTGAGTTACAGAAACACAAATTAGTTACAGGAAGCTGAGAGTTGAAGATAATGGTTTTTGGCTGTCCTTAGATTTCCCTTAACTGCTTATGAACCAGAAAGCCTAAGCTTCTGAACGAGACATGCTGGTTCACTGATGTTAACAGAAACCACTTTAGGCCTAAAGGCTGGTGGCAGATGGAAATGGCTGCACTTCAAACAACAAAAAACTAATTGGAGTTCCAAGATAGCAGCTTACAGTCTAGAGGAAAATGCAGACAGTAAGACCCAAGAATTAATGGATGATTTCAAAATAAATACAATGTTGTTTACAGTAACAACTGTTCAGGATCACATTGGGAGGAGCATTTCAAACTTCAGCATATTTTTTATTCTCACAATTATCAACAGAGGAATGTGACCTTGCTGTGCAAAGCTCAAAAGGCAAATATGCTGTCAAGCCATAGTTCTAGTACGTAGCATCTACTCTAAAGTTGTCTCCTAGAAACCATGTTTGCATTATTGTGCATACTCAGTGTGTTCTTGGGGTTTGGTTCAAAACCAAGCTCTTTCTAGTCAATGATTTGAGTATGTTTTGCCTCAGTTCTCTCTGGTGCACTGGAAATTGGGCCTTTACCTTTTTCCATCCTTCATCTGAATGCACTTTATGCAGTATTTAAAATATACAGATACTTACGCAAATACTTCTCAATAAAAACTTGGAAGGGATGAAATGAGAAGATATTTTCAAATTAAAACTTAGATGAGAAAAGCCTAGACTGTCTAGTACCAAAAATAACCAACTTTCAGCAGGTTTTCATGTGTGAAATGGTAACCTCTGCCTCTAAGTTATTGCTTGCAGTCTCACCACAAGCTCACTGCCATGTTTTATCTTTCTCTGTTTATAGTTGTGCCTCTCCTGATGTTTCATGTGCTTAAAATAAATCTATATTTTTCAAAAGACTTTACTTGAACAGCTGTGTCTTTTAGTAGAGTGGGAAGGGTACAAGGGTACTTTGTCTATTCTAAGGGACTGGGGGGAGGTTTCCAGGAAATCATGCTTAAGATGTCTCACCTTGGTAAACTCAGTGCAACCTGAAGTGGGCATCTTCAGTTCTTTGTATGATGGCACTTTGCTTTATGGTGGGCTGGAAGAGTAGGACAGGACCAGTGCTCTTCCAAAGAGTTACTTCTGGCGACTGCCTCAACAAGAGGGGATATGATACAAACGTCTTAAAATCCATGGAGAAAGACCTCCATTTTTGGATGGAAAATAAGGCAGCACCATTTACATGTAAAATGAGTGACCTCAGCCACAGTTGAGATGTAACGATCATGGCTTTGTGAACTGTGAACATTAGGAGAGTATTTTCCCCCAGTTAGAGAAGGAGAAAGAGGAGTTACTGTACAGTTAACTGGAATACATGTTAATTCTTAGCAAAGATGCTTTTACCTAGCATGTTAACCAAAGTTCAGCTTTTCAACCAGCACTAATCTTTTCAAAGATGACTTCTATTCCAACCAATAAGAAAAAGATGGGTGGGTGAAGATGACAAAGGAAACCACTTCAGGGTCTTGGGATGCAAAGGCTGCCTTAGACACACTCCTGCTGAATCCAGCCACTTTCAGCACCAGGAGCTGTGCTGCCCAATAGCACAGCACATTTAGTGATTTTATAGAAATCTGCAATTCACACAACCCCTCTGCAGTTAAAGCTAAAAATATGATGTATATAAATCTACCTATCCCCGTAGTTAGAGGGAAGGCCACAAATGGGTTTGGTATGTAGCAGTGATTCAACCCTGGTCTGAAGAGAAATTAGCTAAACACTAGAGACACTAACTCAATATACACACATCTGCTGGATGTGCGGGAAGGGAATACATTAATTTCTAGGCATCATTGTGCCTCAGGGAGCTTTTAAAAGGACCAAACTAAAAGCAGTCTGCAATAAACAGGCATTACATTAAGTGGCAGAGCAGGAACTAAACAGAAGGAGAAGGTTAAAAATACTAAACAGAAAATGGCTCTCAATCAGACATTGAGGGATGACACCTTTCTGCCTGAGACTTCCTGAGGTGTGAGTTCGTAAGTCTACAGGCTGCTTAAGGATCATTGCAAGTCCTGCATAGCAGAAAGGTATATTTGGTCCCATGTCACCCTAGGAAACATCATTTATTTAATCAGCCCTTCTCTGTCTTACTCTGACATGGATTTGATGATAAATCCTTCACAGATACAAAAATAAGACACTTTAAAGTATGCAGAAACTCCAGCAATCTTAACAAGGGTAAGAATCAGACATGGACAAGTCTATTACAAGAGGAAAACACAACTTACAAGAATACAGGCCCACTGGGATGCTGTTACTCATGAGGTTTGATAACGATATACACTATGCATAAATCTCATTTACATTTTTTAAATCTAGGCTCCTTTTTCTGAACACGTGAAAGGCAATGTCAGGTCACCTAGAAAAGTGAACCTTCTTTGTTCACCCTGGAACAAGAAAGACACAAAAACTGTAAATCCTATCTGTTTAAGGAAGGTGAATCAACAGGGTCTCCACTGGCCTCACCAGAGGTTGATTTCTGAGACAAAGATCTTTCAATCCAAGAAAATTAAAACTATTTGTACTTCCTTTGCTGCATCAATGTTACTGCCTAAGTGGAAACAGAGATTTCATCAGGTTTCATGTCAGGAAACAGGTTTCATGTCAGGTTATACTTGTGTAAGATCTGGTCCTAAACTGCCAAAATCACGTAATTCCTGGCTGGTTGCTGTCGGTCAGTAGAACGATGAGGAGCAGTAACACTTTGATGGAAGGCATCTGAAAATGGCTCTCCTCACAGTCAATAGCTGTGCAGCACCAGTCAGAGGCACCAAACCATGGCGTGACTTCTGCTCCTGAACTCTTGTGCTCATCTGCATCAGAACAAGTGAGGTGCCAAATCATGTTCCCAAAATGCTCCTGTTCCTCATCAGCATCCTCTTCCTCATCAGCTTGCTCCATGGCATGGGGGATGCAGGGGAGGTGAAGTTCAGTGATTCCTAAATGGTTTGCAAGGGAAATTTTGCATGACAGTTGTGTGCTCTATCTGCCTGTCCATCCCTTCTCAAGAACCCAGCAGGACTAAGAGCCCCAGGAGTCCAGCCAAGGGTCGTGTTGTGTAACAGCTCTAACGACCATTCATAGAAGAGCTGCACAGGGTAAGGGCTGCTTGGCCACATCTGCCATCTCCCTTGCAATTCCCATCTAAAACACAGTATTCCCTGGGCATCAGAAGTCTGAGAAACGTTTGTCAAGACCCTTCTTCTATGATGATCAGCCCACCAGGGCCCTATTCCTGCGTAATTCCTCAGGCACCATGCCAGTGCAAATAAATACACCGTTCTGCCCGAGCAGGCTTCTGGTGGTGTTTGCATAGGTGCCAAGAGCTACTCAGAGCCCGTGGATGTAGAAAATAGGGGCCTGAAGCTTAGAAACTAAATGTAGAAATGTCCCTGCATATACAAACACACACCCACACACTGGACAGTGCTGTGAACTGTTTGACCACAGCCTTCAACAAGGAATGCAGCCTGAGATTTCATGCTGAGAGTTACACAGCTCTCACTTTGAGAATGCCATAGGAGAAGTTCTAAAGAAAGGATTGGGAGGTTGGTAGCTACACTCAATATGATTTCCTGGAAGATTGGACTCTGGTCAGTGCCCTTTGGCTTACCTTTTTCCCTTCTGTTTTGTGTCTCTTGGAACAACCTGCCTTTCTCTCCACTTCCTCCCTCCACATTTCCACCTAAAACACAGCTACTACCATTAAAAGTTATATTCCACAATGATTAAAGTTAAATTGTAAGACTAAAACATAAAAATTACCGAATTGGGTGGGATTCAGGGGCACATGCAGTATTCAGGTAACTACTTTTACTGGCCTGCAGTAAGAGCAAACTTGTCAAAGGTTGCAAGGGATTTTAATGACATTGAATTAATTAATTTTAAACCTTTACTCAATGAAATAACATTTGTTAGACTGACTAGCAGTAGGGGGACGTTTGTCAGCAGTGCTTAAGTTGGCAGACTCTCTGTTACTATACATAGCCAGAGAGGCAGAAAGTAAACATCTTATAGGATTAGCAGCTATGTTCATAGCTGAGATGAAATTTGAACATTTCATTAGTATAAGATTGATTCTGACATTTCAAAAAGCCAAAATGCAAACAATAAAATGTGTCTGATATAAATACAGTATGCAGCACTTACTCAGATAAAGTTCAAGAAGCACAGCAGGTTTAGTGCCATGACAAAGGAAATACAGAAGGGTCATTTAAGGATCCAACTTCTGCTAAGCACTTCAGTGTATGCTTAATCCTGCAGGTATCAACAAGATACTCTGTGCTTATTAAAAGCAGAAAACAATACTAATAATCAGAAAACAGGAAAAATTTCCATGGCTAGTTATTGTAAGGATGGTGAGAACTGCATCACAGTCATCAAGGAACACAAGATCGTAACTGATTAAGTTTTATTTATTGTGTCATCCTCTTAGTTTAAGACACTCTGTAACAATCACAGCTTGACTGGTGAGACTTCAGAGACACACGACAATGTTATAATAGAAAACACTTTATTACCTTGGCTAGGTACAACTTTTTAAGCCCCTTTCTGCTGCAACAGGTTGAAAGTAAATATACGCCCCTCCTCTATTCTCACATCATGATTATTCTAGGTTTTCATGGTATTACATGCTTTACCTTGCTGATCATAAATAAGTATTTCCTTTCTTCATCAGTTAACCTTTATTAGAAGTTTTATTCCAGAAAATTAGCTGTTGAAAATCTTCTTTTGGATGTAAAATGAGGTTCAAGCAAGGCTCATCTCTAAAGCTACAGCTGCACACACATTACTTTGTTGTATACTGGGCATAGGTAAGAGCATTCATTTTAAGGAGTGAGCACTCACTAGATTAGACCTGCCATTAAAGGGCTCCACAAAGGAACACTGCACAGCCTTGCCTATCTAATCCATTGCTCAATAATTTCTGCTGTTAGAAAAGCTTTTCTTCTGGTCTAGCCTGAATACTTTTGCAGCTGAAATGTTGTGTTCACCTTGCTCAAGGAGAATTCATTAATTTCTATTTCTCTGCTGGCTAACTATTTATATCTGCACATACCTATATCCAGATCTTATAATCACGCCTGTTTCACTCTTGCCTCTCCCAGCCTCCCTCTCTCTTAAGCCAAAAAGCAAAACCTCTTTCTTTTATTCTTCACAGGTTGCACTTTCTAGACTACTGGTTATTCTCATTTAGGCCCTCCAGAGAGAGAAACTCTCAGCTTCATCTCCAGACCTACCATTCCTCAGTGGACTAGAAGACTTTCTTTCTATAGTTTGCAGTCAATGTTCCTGTTCATACACATCCAGTGTTAAGCTTGGCGTTTTTAAAACACAGCATTGCCCACTATAGAGCTACCTCCAGTCTAAAGAACTGCTCCCCCCTTTCTCTCTTCCTACAGCTGCTCATTCCTGCTTACTGCGGTATCTTAGTTTTATTCTTACAGAATTTAAAAGACCCGTTTATCAATAACATTTTGATCAGCTCAAATTATTGTTAAAAACAGCTTTCTTATTTTAAAAAACCCTTTATTTCCCTTACATTAAGGACATTATCTTCCAAAAACTCCACTAAGCATTTGACAGTGCACTAGAAGCAAAGCACTACAGATTAGAGAGACATGATGAAAGCTGAGAGGCTATAATTGTTCAAAAAGAATAATTTCCTTTTCAAAGGTAAACATCAGCCTTGCAGACAAAGATAAGGCCAAGTGCACAATTAGATACGCAAGTCTGTGTTTCTGCTCATATCTCCTGATATCAAAGATTGCAGGAAAATTCAAAGTGTTTTCTTAAAACGTAAAAAAGAAATGAACAGGAAAAAGTGTAGGAGACCAGAAGGAGTCATACCAGAACTGCCAGCAGCTTTTAGAAAAGCTGTTTTCCTCAGTGCCGGAAGTCTTTGAAACAGGAGATAACCAGCCATGAACTACTGCAGCCATTCAAAGCAGAAATCATTTTAAATGTTTACATTTTGCCCACTGGCCTTTCGAATGAAAGCATGCCAAACTCCATGATGTTATTTAATCACATCTTTAACAGCCCATCTCTTGTAAGCAGAAAAGTATATTGTCAATATACACAGTGGGGATAGAAACAGTGCCATTTTCACCTAAATGGTTTGAGTTCAGGTTTGAACTATTATTAACCCAAAGCTGCACTAAACCTAAAACAACCTTTGAAATAAACACAGGCAGGAGCCATTCTTTCTACCTTTGGTATTACCAAATTTAAGGCAAAAGTCCATACTTCATATAGTGCAAATTTCTCTTTTAGCAGAAAAGATACTTAGTGGACCAAAGAGAACTAGCCCTTTGGGCAAAGGAGACACCTTTGACAAAACTCTCCATTATCATTCATTTTATTAAAATGCACTTTACAGCTTTAGCACAAGAAACAGCCATTGAAGTAAGTATTGTATAAAGCACGTAAGAGTTTCTACCTTTCCTGGATATTTAACAGTTTATAAACAGACAAAGCAAAAGGAAATCAATTACCCTGCCAAAGTTGCACAGGAGGGGACTGGTATAGCAGATGTAGAAACACAAGAGTTCTGATTCCTGAATTATCCATGGGTGCTCATGGTGTTCCAAACCCTGTAGTCAAATTTGACATCCTTTATTTTAACACTCCCACTAATTATTTTTTTCAGATGCGAGCAGGTGAACTCAGCATCAGACCATGAAAAATATAGATTAAACAGATTTGATAGTTGTGGCAATATAATGCATTTAGACTTTTAGCATCTCTTGCCCTATCAAAATACTTGTACCTCTTACCTGCAGCTCTGACTTGTTTGCTGTCACTAGGCATTTTTGTGAAGCCTGATTCTTCCCACCATGACTCAGAGCATGCCAAGGTGCAAGAGAAAGAGATCTCAGTTCTCTTTACAGTTACAGGGATACATCAGCAAGCTCTGGCCCAGCAGACAGGTCAGGGTCTGACCTTCTGGTGGAGTCAGTCAGTCTCAATTTACTCTTCTTCCAGCCTAATGTGAACAATTTCACAGTAGACAAAAAACCCCTCCCCTCCACCTAATCTCTTATTATTTTCCCTAGTAGAGTCCATCTAGCTTACATCAAAGAACTGGTCTCGTTAAGCCATTGTTTTATAAATCTGCTAATATTTTTCCTATCCATAATACAGAAGACACTGCTGATAGAAATATATCAACAGGAAGACAAACAGGCAGCATTTGACATGCTATTAGTCTAAGTCTGGGTGGATAAATAAATCATAGATCACATATTCACAAGGGGGAAAACACTGTTTATTTCCACTGGATTTATTACGCACACATCTCCCATACAGCACGGTGACAAAACACACCCCACAAAAAAGGATGTCACAGTGTACCCAAGAAAGGACTCTTGATGCGACCAGGACAATGTATTCTCTCCTTAAAAAGTGCTTCGGTCTCTCGGGAATATATCACACTGGTCATACAAAATGAAGCCAGCTGGAAGTATCCTTTACCTATATCACCGTATATGGCAGGGTAATTCATCAAGACTGAATCATTCCTAAACACTGGATGCTTCTCTGGAAGTAATTTGTTCTATAAGTGCAATAAATATTAAGTATTTCATCCCTTTCTTTAAAATATTGAAAACTCCCACACTATTCTTAGATGAAAAATGTATGCTAATCCTAGTCTGATTCTGAATCAGGCCTACCCATCAGTGTATCCCACCATCTCCTAGCTGAGAAAATATAAAATAACTCCATTATGTTGTTAGCCTTCTACATATATTTCAGCTCACCATACTCTCCATAATAAATGATACTGATACAGCAAAACTGAACCCAATTTATTTTGGTGACACTTCCTAATTAAGAACAGCAGTGAAGAAAGCACCTTGGCAATTGTTTCAGATGCAACCTTAACTATAAAAAAAGCCAGGATGATAAGGTTAGCATCTCTTCACTCTTAAAAAGGGCACTTTGCAATCAGGTCACCCAAACTCTCAGGAATAAAACACACACAGATGTGGAGTCTTCAGTTAAAGGAACTTCACAGCTGGAGTTTTTACTAGTGAAATGGACCATCAAAAGAGAATATTTACTTCGGGTTAGAAGTTTGTCATTACACAGGTGCCTGTAACCCACTGGTGCCATCCACTTTCCGACAGTGAGGAATGATTAAAAAAAAATCTAGAGCTCTTTTTTATTTTTTCAGAAGCAGTTACTTCAGAGGAAGTGTCTCAGATAGGTAAAAATTTACCTTGATCTCTAGATAAATGCTGCGTGGAAGTATTCAGAGACAGAAGGTCATTTTGTTTAAAGGGCAAAGGTGCCTTTGAGCCTAATGTACCATGTTCCAAAAAGCTACCTACTGCTCAGAGGACCAAGTATCAATAAAATACATTTTCAGTCTGTTTCTTCAGAAAACACAGCCCAGCTAGGCACAGGGCACAAAGATGATGTGATAGAAGACAAGAAAATCCCTATTAAATCCATTTTAATTGTGAAAATAAGCCACAGGACTGGTAAGAAAGCACAAACCTCTCTTCCTCCACTGCTTTCTTGGGGCAAACAAAGACTGATGAGAAGCCAGGCATCCTTCACAGTCCTGGTGGAGGAAAAACTTTCATCCTGGTAATTAGGCAACTGTAACCAGAGGCACAGCAGAGCAGCAGGACACAGACTTGTTGGCTTACAGGAGTAATTTCCAGTCAGCACTGCAGTGGGGGTAATGGAAGGGGTTTGCCACCCGGTGCAGCAAACCCCGAGCATTTTCTGTGCTGAGAGCCTCACTTATGCACAAGGAAGCTCATCTCATTTCTACGGCACAGTCCCACTCTGAGCTGGTTATTGCTGCTGAGGGTCGGGGCTGGCTCACCAGGCAGCTCTGTGTGTGTTGGCTCTTTCCAACAATGGCAAATCCTGTTCAATTCTTTCATGATTCAGGGCTGGGTGAGGGAGCACTGCCACGGTGCCATATTTTGCTGTGACCTCCTCTTGCTTACAGGCTTCTACTGGAACTAGTCAATGTTCATCACCATACTCATTCTACAACTCTGGGTTCTCATTAATTGATAAATGGTTCAACAGCCAGGGCTGCTGATCTCTGAATCCACTCATCACGAGAGAACATCTAATGAATAACTTCAATGGAACGTGTTCAGCCCTGGGTTACACCACAGACTGTCTTCCACAGCTCGAGCCTCACTTACCAGTCTTGCCACATAGCTGCATGCCCATATTGTTACCTCTACTCCTTGACTGAATAAAAATATTTTAAAAGATCCCACACCATCCCCCCCCCAAAAAAAGAGGAAATACAAACCACTGACCTAAACCACAGCCTTCCACAGAAATATTAATGCTCTTCCAGCAATATTAATGCTAAAATCATGGTATAATTGTATAAATTATTTCACTCAATGTCTGACCACTAGCAACTTCTCAGAAGCAAATGAAATGAGATGTCCTCACTACAAGAAAAGGTATCCCTCATTTTTTTTGTTTTAGACATCATTAAACAACCCTGAAACTCAACTGCAACCCTCTAGGGAAAAGTTAAAAATTATTTTTTATACATATTAGAGGCAAATGCTTACCATTACAAACAAATGTGTGGGTTTTTCCTAAGAAACTCTAAATAAAATCATGCATTAATTATGTTACTAGGATCATTGCCTTACTGCAATTCAGTAAAGGCTGCATTCCCAACACAAGACAACACAGCAAATTTTAACAAATTCAGCAAACTTCAAGGAAGATTCAAAGAATGGCTGCTTCATTCCTGCAAAAGGAACCAATTAAAAACCCAGCACTAAAAGGAATTTTGAATGTATTGCTCTTGAATGAAACAATGTTTGAAGAAGGAAATGAATTTGTTTATGAGACACATTGTTGGCTTTGCTGAGTTTTACTACTGCCGTTTTCCTCCAAGAGGAAATACATTATTAAACAAGAAAGAAGAAAGCGTCTATCAATCCCAGTAAAGCAGCCTAGTGTTAATGTCAGCAATGACATGGCAAGGCTTCTACCAGAGTTTTATTTGGTATTTTTAATTATAAATCCTCCAGAGCTTCCAAGATCCAATTTACATCCAAATTCCTTCCAAAAGGTTGGGATTTTGATGTGAGCTTATTACGTATTCTTATCTGATTATTTTTTTAAACGTGAATTCTTTAGGGTTTGGACTGGCCTTTATTCTGGGCATTTTACAGAGCCTATAATGACAGGGGCCAAACCCCACCAAAATACAAATAATAATTTATTCAGCACAGAAACCTGACCTTTTCGTGTACATTTTTGGAAGCCGCATTATCGGATAGATCTGCCAAGAAACAGAACCCAGAAAATAGGTCCTACAAACTGTATACCAGAATCAGAAAATTACATTGTATGATAATGAACTAGCACAGTTAAGGAAGCATCAGTACTGCCTTAGTGGTTCCTAAAAGTAAAAAACTGAATTAGTGTGCCATCAGAGCTATGCTATTATACCACAGAAACACAGCACGAAGCTTCCAGCACTTCTCTGTTCCTGGCCTCAGACTCGTTCCAGTAAGAAGACTGTGCCCTGCTGCTGCCTCTGTAGCTCTGACCCATTTTCTCCTCCCTGTAGGGTCTGGAACAAAGTTTTGCTGAGATCAACGCAGAAGAGGGAAGAAAGAATGAGGATAAGAGAAAATAGGGAAAAGTATAAGATAAATAATATGGGAGTCATCAGTGGTCAATGTTAATTATTAATTAACTGAGAAAGAGAATACTGAAGTGCTGTCACTGCATTAAACCCTGCTTATGCCTCCTTACAGACACACAGATCAAGAGCTGCGGGGGATGAAGCCCATAGGAAAGGGGGATGTTGAAGACAACTGCAGCAATTCTGTACCAAAGAAAAGCAGAGAAACTAGTCACTGACCTAGATATTGTAAAATATGGCTAGTTCTGCTTTCAGTAGCCCTCTCCTTGATGAAGTTATTTGCCATACCAACTTCATTTGGTTCTATCTTGTTTTTTCTCTTCTAGTCAGCATATACTGGCATAACTATGTACACAATATTCCTTCAATGTAGAGTTTGCCTTCCAATTTTGACCTCAGGTCTCCTAGAGCACAGCCATGATGAAGAAAAAAAAAGATGTAGGAAGAAGCTTCCCACTCTCACACAACTCATCCTCCCATCCCCAAACTCCACCGTGATTCCCTCCCTACTTGTTAGTTTATTGAAAGGATGACAACATGTTTACCTGCTGGTTACATCTCAACTCATTTATTTGAAATGAAGTAAGAAACAATTGATTCTTCAAATCTATGTCTAGCTTCAAAATCAGAATTTTCATTCCCCTTTATTTTACATCAGAGATTCTTGCCTGCTTAGGACAAGACACAACCAGACAAAATTTGGTATTAGCTTCAGCAGATCTGTATGGAATTAGTAGGTCACAAAAGTTTCAGTTCCTGGAAGTGGCAGTGTACAAGAGGGTGGCTGTCAGAGGAATGTCAGAGGCAGAGCCATGTTCTAATATCAGTTCTTCTATTCATTTGTGCCACAGCAAAATCTTAACTAAAACATTATCTTCACAACATTTCCTAAACTTTGACTGCTTGACTTTGCATCCAGGATCGCCCTTTAGCATTGCTATTTGCAGCTCTCAAATATATTCCTTAAATCAGTATTTGCTGCACCATTAAGGAAGTTTGGATCTTCCTCATTTTCAAAGCAGATGTCTTTAATTTCTGTGGAGAACTGCTGAGTTCTAGCCTTTTTGGAGGTCTGCAGTGTTTGATTGGAGCAGGAGCCCAGGCCCGGCTCCCCTCACGGGACTCTGCTGCGGCTCCAGGCTCCGCAGCGGCCGCACGAACCGCGGCTGCCGGGCACTGCGGCCCGCGGCCGGAGCTCTCCCGTGCCTTCCCGAGGCTGCAGGGAAGCACATCCAGCAGGTGGAGCTTTAGGGCAATCCAAAAGGCCGCTCTCCGCCTTTCCTGCCGCAGGTTCGCGGAAAGCTGCTCGCACCTGCGTCCCCGCAGCCAGCCGGGCAAGGCTTCCTGCCAAGAGCGCAGAGGGCACGATTTGCTCTCTGAGCAGCCCAACAAAGCCAGTCGGACAAACCCAACCCCCCCGGGGCACCTGGTGCTCCTGCTCTGCGGGACACAGCGAACACACCCGGCTCCAGCAGCCCCGCCGGGGCCAAGCTGCCTCTGCCACCTCGTGTGCCTCCCTGCTCGGCTCCCGGAGCCGTGCGAGCACATGCCCGCTTTAATACGTGCGCACCCAAAGCGCAAGAGTCATGCAAGTTTGAGTTCACTTTCCTAGAGGTGCGCACAAAGCAATAATTCAAATATTTTTTTAAATATATCTTTCCATTCTTTGCAAAACAAGGTTAATTCCTAATGAAACCATTTGTGCTTAGTCCAGAAACGGAGAAATGGAATTAGGAGTTAAGTGAGTAACATCAAGGAAATCCTGTCTTCTACTACCCTGCAGTACTTCCAGCTATATTAAATACATACACAATTTTATTTGAAGGTGCGCTCACCTTGTAAAGTTTTCCTCTTACTTTTCAAAGAACACATTTAACTAGAAAAGTATGTTGTTCATTTTATAGCCGCCTCCTCCTCCAGTACCTCTGCATTTGCCAGTGCTCAGGCACTGGGTGGCTCCAGAAGAAATTTACTGTTTCCTACATTACTGGCCAACATTTTGGGCTTACCTGCTTCTTTTAACACACATGCACATGCTCACTGCACTCCAACAACCTCAGCTGCTCGGTGTAATGTGGTTGTTAGGATGCAGCCTTCCCTTTGAATCCTTAAGCTTAAGAGATAGATACAGGTACATGTGAGTGAGCCCTGTGGGTCACCTGTGGTTTTCAGTGATGAATGAGTGTAGATGCACAAATTAACACAGAGGTGGCTAATTATAATTTTCTGTTTCTCACGTAGAAAATGCAATCCCTCCTTCACCCTCCCCCAACACTCCCCAGGGCTTTGCTGATTTGAAAATTCATAGCACTGTACTTAGAGAAATCGAGTGTCCATAGGCCCTACCATATTTAGGACCCAAAAGTTAACTTGTTTTACCCAGAGTTGCTTTTTTCCAAGTCCACCTTCCTTCAATTCAGCTTCTTGCTTCTAACCTTTCAGCTTATCAGCATTGATTTATTTAATATAAAGTAGTAAGGTTACCTTGGATCAATTATACCTTTTTTTCTGTGCAATTTCCAATGCTTAATACATCTGTTACTGCTCAGCCGCAGGGACAACTTGTCCAGCTGGATCCTAAATTATTTCAATCCTTAATTCAATTGTATTTTTGCCACAGCCCAGCCAATGAGCATAATTCTTTTATGGCTAAGAAGCCTCTTTAGAAATAATCCAATAGCCCATATTAAAATATAGGTCATTGTGAGAACTGCCAAGTGCCTGACTTGTCATAACTTTGAAGACAGGCTCTGAGTCTCCTTTGGCATTGCTGATTCTTTCAGTGCTTGGAGGCTTAATTTTAAAACAATCAGCTCAACAAAAACAATTTACTTAGAACTGTCCAAACTACTCAGTGTTAGCTGGGAAGCTAATTTGCTACTTGATGCTGCACTTGGATAAATGCTACAACTAAAGGCAACTGGAGGTTTCCAAGTCCTAAACCAGTTCACAACTTGATGTGCCTGTTGCTGTAGAACTGCAAAGGTTTTGGACAGTAAAAGCAAGTAAAACCCACTCAAACCTATACATGAGGTGAAGACAACTGTAAGATGTAAGTGTAAACTTTCATAAGGCAAAACATACAAAAAGTTCTTAAACTTTGAGGAGAAACTATCTTTCACTTTTCAACTAATACCCATTATGAGACTTGAATCCTTTCAAAAGTTTATATTTTAGAGATTCACCTTCTCCTTAAAATAAATAAATAATTGGTCTTGTTCAGTGTTTTTGAGGAGAATATTTTTAATTAGCTACTGGATTTTTCTCCTTCTGTCTCAAAGAGATGAAATCACAGTATCAAAAGCTTAAGGAAATGAGTTGCCTTAGGACAACTAACAGCCACAATGATCCTTTCTCTCAAGTAACAGCACTGGAAAGCTCAAGACAGAGCAATGGAAAGCTCATTGCTTCTAGGTAGATAAGATGAATCTGTTTTCTGTGCTTGTGGATATCCAGCATCTAGCACAACAGAATTCTGATTTGGATAAAGCCACAGTTTAAATCTTGGGCAAATGTAGTGTGAGCTTCTGCTTGCACACCTTCTCTTGGTGAAAAGGCAACTTTATTTAGCATAATTTGATTGTTTCTGAGTGCTCTTAGAAAATGAGAATTCTCAAAAATGAGAAATGGAACTTAGATAACGAGGCTTTCATTTCCACATCTCCTTTCCTACTGGCCACAGAGAGTTCTGTTTCTGTACCAAAGGAAGAAATTTAATCCCAAATACTAATATTAGGCCCAGTAGGAAGCACCAACCATTACTAATTTAAATGTTTTCACTCTTTGTTTGGACTTTACTGTAATCAGTGAAATCAGCTGTTTTGCATTTGGAAAAAGAATTTGTCCCAGTGTAATTTCAGATATAGGTGCATGATCCCTCTTAAACTGAATGAGGCTACATAAAGATTGGCTTTGAGTGTTCAGCAATCAGTATAGTACATGATAAACTTAAGAACAGTAGCCTGTATGAAGGTACCTATTTCTAGTTAAACAAGATATCAGGCTCATTCTCAGTCTTCTTTTGCAGCCTGCACAATTGGACATATTTTACTTGCTGTACAAGCAGAGATATCAGCAAGAGACTGGCAGCAAAAGAAAGGACGGGTCCTCCCGGCAAGTAAGAACAGATTGCTTCTGGCTTTTTGTTTAGTCTTTTCAATAGAAGGAAAATAATACCCAGCACCTTGCCATCAGCAGTGCAGTAAAAAAAATCATCTTAGGATCATATGAAATTCAGCAGATTTTTATATCACTAGATATTTTGGGTCATCCCCCAGTCTAGCTTTGGACATCGAGCGAGGTGCCTTCTTCAGGGTCTGCAGATGACACAAATGATGAAGTATCTTACAAAAGCCTTGATTTAGGCAGATGCAAATAATGCTATGACCACACGGAGTTCCCAAGTTACAACACTTTTCACGAATTCTACCCACAGGTGTATAAGCACAGAAAACGCCTACACATGAAACGAGCTTCCCAAAGGAAGACAGATTAATCTGGTACCTTTTTCTCATAACTGCCTTTTATAAAAGCAAGGAAAATGGAGTAGATATTAATCTATCACGACTTTACAGAAGTAGCTGTTACAATGACATTTGTAATTGTTAGTCTGAGCAGAAGACATGGAGATAAATAGAACTGTTAAGACAGGAAAGGAACTGACTGAAGAGGATATAATACTATGTTGTGCTATAAGGATAATTACAGGCTTGGAGTGAGATTACCCATCTTGAAAGATCTGTTAGTGGGAATGATCTTATTAAATATTTGCATTAATAATACGCACCCAAAAGTTTGTGTTTGCTAATGAAATTTGGAGATTATGAAGTTGGCAGGCAACATTTAATCAGTGAAGTATGGGACTCACACAGGGAAAAAAAGGAAACCTAGCATAAGAGAAATGGCATGGAAACAAACAGAATAAAATGGTAAACCTGGTCTTGAAGAATTAGAGAAGTGACAGAGCAGAATGACTTGGGTGTTTATAACTTGTCTGTGGACAAACATTTACTACAGGTGTGAAAAAGGCAAGTGAGATCCCCTTTTCATTAAAATCCTGGCTAGTAGTCCTGGGAATTATTACTATTTCACTAACAGTTGGTAAGACTTCACCTAAAATCTAGGCCATTTTTGCTCAAGAAAGGTTTATCCAACCAGAAAAGAGAAAGATTACACAGATACATAACCTGGTGAACCCAGAGGAAGGACTACAGCAGAGCCAATTGTACTGGTTCTCCTACTGTTCAAAGCCGAGATGAAGTCAGTGCACGCCCTTGCTCCCTTTTGGACCTTTTAGACCCTTGCACCCTTTGGACCCTGCACCCACTTCTCTCTTGCACAAGCCAAGATAAGGGAGGAGGACGGAGTGCACCTCACGCACAGTCAGACTGAAATTGGGAGTGCTCCCAGTTCCACCCCACTTAGGCGCAGCTTTGCAAATCGCTCTCGTACAGCTATCTCTGAGACAGAACAAGCCTGATGCTAAAGCAGCAGCAGGAGCTAGTGATCCAAAACAGGTAGCAAGAGAAAATATGCTGAAGTTGAAACTTAACTACTGTGGGAAATGTTCCAAGGGAGATTTAAATCTTTAAAAGAGACTAAGTGCTAGTAAACTGGAAAGAGGCCAAAGGGAGGTGAAGAGGGTGTGCCTATAGAGAAGGGGCAGTAGCAAAATTAGGAGGGATAAAACTCCTAGACTTCAACATCATCCTCTCCACACACACATATTCTATACATTATAAAATGATAAAGATGCCACAGGATAGCTTGCTTGGGTGACACTGATGGTCTCATGAAGGTCATGTGATGCCGGAGGTAGCAGATCCCAGGTAAAACGAGCTTTAAAGGTGTGCATTTGTGACAATCTCAAGCAATTTGATAAGGAAGTTACAAAAGCTGCTATAATGAGAAACACAGAGAGGCCTTGTCTTCTCCTAGAACTTGGCATTCTTGTATAAACAGAATACCAAAACACTGTGAAGTGTTTCTGTAATATTTATTTTCAGTCTGAAGACAGTTTGTAACATGACAGATACTGTCAAAATGCAGGGTTGGACCAACCCAAACAGGCCCTTCTCAGTGAAAGAGACGCATTTCTTTAGGGAAGAAATACTATGACAACAGCCTGCTAACAATACAACACAGAGGTTTTAAATACTAAGTAAATACTACACTTGGAATGGCATTGTGATTTTAGAGACACTGTGAAACAAACCTGCCTAACCCACTCATAAAAGTCCAAGAAGCTGGGGCTGATATATCTACTGTCATTAAAAGATGTCCATTATAGTCTATGGCATGGCATCTTTTACCTCCTAACCTAGAAAGATGGGCACCCCTGCCAATGCCATGTTCCTATCACTGTGAAATCCTTTTAACATTGATTTAGTCAGAAGGCTTCGTTCCCAGTTCCCGCAGCAACTGGCTATTCCCCAAGTTTCTTCTATTACAGAATAACCAAACCTAACTGCATTCAACTTACGCACTTTGTTTGAAAAATGTTTAGTCTTTCAGTGGTGGTGAGCCTCAAGGCCAGAATGAGTTTCTGTAGATGTACCAGGACGTGCAATGAAATACTTGGTATAAATATCCATTGCCCCTTTTACTCTTTTCATTGTATCTTGGATTATAATACAAAACTTATGTCCCAAGTCTTCAAGTCCAAAACAACTTTGTCATGCAAACCTACTCATAAGAAAATATCCTAAACCCCAAGTCTTTAGTTCCCACTGCATTCACTGCTTTGATAGTTAAAACTCTTTTCATTTTCGCACTAAACTTATTGTGATTCCTTTGGTTTAAATGATGGTGGTTTTTTTTCTCAGTGACATTTACCTCAATTTACTTATAAAGCAATCATATCCCCTCTCAGTTACTGTTTTGTTTGGCTCAGCTGCCAAGCTCTTGCACCAAGTGTATCACACACTTCCTGAAGCAAGACTCTTAGAGATGCACCAACTGTAAAGTGCAAGTTCCAGCATATTTGAACACTGTTTGATAACACCCTTCTCAAAAGTTGTTCCTAGGTTCATAGGAAAGACAGTAGGCAGCTCCTGCAGTTCTGTAGTATCAGTGGCAGAGGGCTGTGTTGCCAGCACTGGAGAATTCAAACCCTGCTGCCAACAAGCACAGTGAGCCTTCACACCGCCAGCAACTGGAGCTCTGAAAGCACACACGGAATTGTTCACTGGGGTTTTTTCTTCCTAGACACTAATGTGTGAGCGACAGCCTCAGTTTGCTGTTACAGCACACAGTATATTCTCCTATACATTGCAAGGAATGACAGACAAGAATTTGAATAATTGATGACTAACCTAGCAATACCCGACTATTTTCTGAAGTAAATTACAGCCTACTTCCCAGTCAGCAGTGGAATATCACTAACACCCTGCCATCTTGCCTGGCCCCATTGAGGCTTCTAAATACAATATTCTCCCCTCTGACTTCAACTCTATCCACTGTCAGGCTCCATTAGGCATAACAAGATACAGACAGATTCAAGATTAAGCAACTTTTTTATAAAATCCAATTGAGGACTTTCTTACCTTGAGGGTGCAGCAGATATTACATTAACCAGATTGTGCACACTTTCCATGCAAGAACTAAAGGCATATATATATATGCAGAGTGACTTAATTCTCTTAGGAAATAAGCGGGGGCTTTCTAGATTCCTCCCACCATAGACATCATGATCAAGCTCAGCTAATTGAGACCTTGTGGGAAAGGGTGTTCCTTAGCAAGGCCTTATTTTTCCAGAAGCAATACGGGAGTGCCGCTGTCTAGCGTAGGAAGTCTGTGCAGATCATTAAGGCAGTAATAGTCACGTGGAGAGAGAGGAACCAGGTTTAAAAAGCTCCTTACTGGCTAGGCTACATCTTCAGCTCCCAGAGAGACTGCAGTCCCTGAGTGGTGGAATCAAGAAGGAGCAATCCCCCTTCAGTCATCTTCCCCCTCCCCATAGGTACCAGGGAATGGGACAGAGACACCCCCAGTGCTATCTGGTGAGTTTGTCAACAAGATGCCTTCAGGGCTGTGCAGCTGAAAGCAGAGGCTGCCTTTGTGTCTGGAGCAGAGCGTGTCCTATATTTGCTGTGGGAGAATGGGGGTGCAGACTCACTTAAACAGGAGCACCGGGCATATCTGGGGGCAGTGCATGGAGCACGGCTTGTGTTTGGTGTATTTGGTGCATGTGGTGCAGTGACTGATGGGTGGTACGAGGAGGAGGCAGCAGCGCAGCTGCGCACGAGCACGATCCTGCGGGCTGCACTGCACGGGAGAACAGCAGCTGCTCAGAGGGCTCTATGGGATGACTACAGACTTACAGCACGTATGGCATGGAGTGTCAGAAAGAAGAGAAAAAGGTCTTGTGTGATGTATTTGAAAGAGATGAGGACAGGAAATCAGAGAGTAACCAAAAGAGAACATATGAGCTGCATGGTCTGAGCAGCCAAGTGCTCTGGAACAGTATAGCTACTGCTCAAATACTTCACCTAAATGAGGGCTTTAGGATTCAAGTCAGAGCTTGGATGGTGGAGCTTGAACCAAGAGTTTTTTGAAGGCCTAAAATCTGTATTTTTTCACTAGCTGTCTTGCTAGCATCTTTTTAGTCTGTGGCCTAAAGAGAGATGGGGAGAATGCCAATATGTGAACTTTAACTCTGAGGTGGTACTCTGTTTCACATTCCAAGCTTGCAGAGAAATCTGGTATTCTTTATGAAAGCTGACTAGCACCTCTTTATGTATTACAATATATGTAATACTGTTTTATCAGCCCTAGCAGAGTGAGTAAGAATGGTAGGCTGTAACACCTTCAAGAATCCTCTGTGACTTAACCTGCTCTCACTGATGCCAGGCAGATGGGAAGCTATTTAATATTGGGGAGGGAGAGCTAGTTTCTGTCTTTCGTGATCAAATTTTATTCCCTTAACTGACCCAGAACATAGAGTTACTATTCACAGCTGTAACAAGAAGAGTCCCTGAAAACCCCTTTCTGCAGTTGTATTTAGCCAACTTCTGGCACCAATCACTGTTCTGCCAGATAATTTTTTGCCCATTTTACATGTAAAAGACTCAGGTTCCATTTGGAATAGAAGCAAATAGTTAATGTCCCGCAAATACCTCAACCTGACAGCTGAATTCTACCAGCCTTATGCTTGCCACGAAAGAAAAAGCTGGGCATCCATCAGTCCTGGCATAGGAGCATTAGCAATGTCCAGCTCTGCCATGCAGCCTGCATCCCACCGGGTTCTGATGTCAAAAGCCAAATTCTGCTGTTTAACTAAAGACACGCTAGCGGACAGGGGAGATCATCCAAGAAAGAAGGGAAGTGGGCAATCCAAGCAGGCTCTACCTGTTGCCTCTAACGGCACTTTCAGCTGGCTGGACTAGGGATGCTTGTTTTTCCTGGCGGGAAGGAGCCGCTCCGAGCGTGCCGTAGTCTGCGGCAGGACGGAGCCGACCTGTGTAACTCGGCGGGGAACCAGGGGCGGTGCGGGGCTCCCGGAGGTGCGGGCTCCGGGCGGTGCGGAGCGCGGGTCGGGGCCGGGCGGCGGCCCCAGGTGCGGGCGCTCCCCGCGGAGGAAGGCGCGGGCAGCCCCGCTCCCCGGGGGCGCCCCGGCGGGCGCGGGCGCCGCGGTCCCCCCTTC
>VXAZ01000783.1:1310014-1452044 GCA_013399875.1 Gymnorhina tibicen | reverse complement strand
GGGCGCCGCGGTCCCCCCTTCTCCCGCCTCATTTGCATGGCTCTTATTACGGCCGTGCCTCGCTCCGCCGCGCTGACACCGCCGGGCTGAGCGCGGAGTCGCCTCCAGCGGGAAGCGCACTTCCGTTATCTGCGCGCCCGCGCCCCCTCCTCAGCTCGCTCTCTCTGGATGTTTAAGGCGAGGATGAACAAACAGATCCAGCCCGAGCGCAAAGTGTCGGTGGTGGCCCCCTTGCCGGACCGCGCGGGGCCGCCGCCGCCGCCGCCGAAGAAGGACGTGGAGCTGCTCCTGGTGAAGGAGCACAACGGGGTGCAGTACACCAGCAGCAGCCTCCTGCCCGCCGCCCCCGCGCCGCGCTACGGCACCCAGGACAGGGAGACCTGGGGCAAGAAGATCGACTTCCTCCTCTCCGTCATCGGCTTCGCCGTGGACCTGGCCAACGTCTGGCGATTTCCATACCTCTGCTACAAAAATGGAGGGGGTAAGAGCACCGCTTGCGAGGTCTTTTTCCCCGGCCCCATACCCCCAAGCCGCACCGCCGCGAGGGCGGCATCCCCCCGTTCTTCGCGGAGTTTCTGGGGGAAAGCCGGGAGCCGGGGCTCACCCCGCCGGTGCCCGGGCGCGGTGCCGGATGGTGAAGGGAGGAGCGGCGGCACCGCCGCGCTGCCCCAGCGCTCCCCGCTCCTCCCGGGCAGCGGGGACCCGCCGCGGCCCCCAGAGCACCCGGGGCACCGCTCAGCCCCTTCTCGGGAACGACTGCTCGCACGCTCCTCGAAGTTTAACTAGTTTTTGAGTACAGGCGTATTTGCCTTCTGCTGCCACTCCAGGCTGCTTAACACTTCTTTTTCGTTCGCAAAAAATAGCACCAAGGGGGGGGAAAAAAAAGCCCAAACCAAAAACACTCAAGCAGAAAAACAGCATCTAGAAGAGCTAGCGCCAGACCACTGAAAGGTTTCGTGGGGGCAGTCTTATTGTAGGATCGGGATTTCTGCCCTCCGTTCTGCAGTGTGGGGGTTCTCCCCTCCTCCAAAGTAGGTAGGAGACCTGTTACAAACAAAACCTCACCTCCTGCACAGTTTGGCAATGACAGCAACACAAAATTACCCACAGTAACTATAGTTGGCTCAGATTGTCTGGCACGTCTTCAGTAAGACCTTAACTCTGCTTTCATCTCCCTGAAGTACACTGTGTTGTCAGTGATGACTCCAGACTGTGATGGAGTAACGCCATCTGCAAGCCGGGCAGGTGCCTGGGGTGCTTTCAAATCACACACAGAAAGAACAGACCCTGCCTGGCAGATGGAGAACTGTGTGTGAACGGTGAACCATACAGATAGAACCGACAGATAGAAAGCACGTTCTGAAAGACAGTTATGTATGTGTACAGTGATAGTGTGGTTGCCCGGTGATAAAGGCTAATAGTTCACATTTGTAGCATGAAATAATTGCCTCCCGTGAAAACGGGAATGCAGGATGAATGGGAAAATCCCTATCAAATACCATGGAATTATACCTGTCCTTGGAACTTAATAGGATACTGGTGCTAATGAAACACTCGATTGAGCTTGGTACCTCCAAAACTTCTGAGAGGAGTCAGAAAACCTCTCTGCTCACCGCCCAGACAGACTGAAGACAGTAGTTAGTACTGAAAAATAACCTCCATCTTTATTTCGTTATGCCCAAAAATAGTCCTAGCCACTCAGACCACAGCAGCGCAATGCATCATGAACCCGGCAGGCTCCCGCCGTGTCAGGTGCAGGTGTGGCAGCAGCATCATTCACACCACTCAGGACAGATGCACCATTGCCACATCTCCACGTCATCTGGCAATTTTTAGGAAAAGAGATATATTCCCCTATCTCACATTGCACAAGGTGACACCAAGAGTGCCTGAACTCTTTTCTGTTGTAATTTAGGTCACTTAATTTCCTAACCTGCTTCCTTCATAATTTACTGCCAGCTCAGGCACAGAAGGTAGCAGTCTGCAACTCCTGCATTTTCTTTAGCCACCATGTATTATCTTTAGTCTGTTCAGCTACAAAAAACTGGGTCTTCATTAGCATCTTCTGATTGAAATACTTCCAAATGGCAGTGAAGAGAAAGCCAACAGCTACAAGAGGCACATTTCAGTGAAAAGTTTGCAGTAATTCTTCAATACCATCAAAGTAAAATCAGACCTTTACAGCAAAGGTAGAGAGGCCCTTTGCCACCAGAGTCTATAGAACCACTGAGAACTGTTTACCGATACAAAAATCACTATGGTATCTTAAAAATTTTCCATCCATTGCCTCTCATGTTGGACATACATATCAGTTGTAGTCAGTAGAAACCCTTGTAAGAGATTTAGGCTCTAAAAGTACTTTACTGAGTTTCAAGCCAACTCAGTCCCTTCTTTCTTTCAAATTGTGTTTGGGAGCTTGTTTGCTTTATAAGTAAATTTTCCTACAAAACCGAAAAACATAAGACAATAGGCAGAGCTGTGGGATATCATTGGATTTTCTTGAGATTTTCCAGTCATAAATCTCAGGTATTAAATATCTATCCTCTACTCCCCCTGCCCCACGCTATTGCATGAGGGAACCTTTCTAGCACTAATTTAACTTTTGCTGCCTCAAAAGGATAACACAATGGGTTTCATATAATTGCTATGTATCCCCACGCACAAGTCAGTACGCGGATATAGACATGGGAAATCTTAACTTCACTATCTTAGTAGTTTTTCTGGACTGCTGAGCAAATTAAAGGGATGAAATCAGAAGTTGTTTTTATACTTGTATAGCATGTTCAGACTTACCGTATAAAAAAATTTACAAGATGCTCATAATAGGATAATATTCTGCTTTTTGGTATTTATAAGGAACTGCTGGTAAAGAAAAAACCAACAAGATGAAAGATTTCAAGATGAAACTTGAATTGGATAGTATGCATAAAGTACAGCAGAGGAAGGTAAAAGGTTTCCTTTCCTCTTCCTCCTGCAGTTTCTCTTTATTCTGAAAGCCTCAGCAATTACTCAGCCTCCGTGATTTAACTAGAGCTGACTTTGGACAGTCAAATGCGTGGGTTATGAACATGTTACCAACAGATTGATACAAAATACTCAGTGAAATGGAAGCACGTTGCAATGTCCTAAGTCCTGGGTCAGCATAGCTTGTGCTACCTAACAAAAAGAAATTTTGCTCACTACCAAAAGCTACACCCACAAAGGTTCTACAAATGTTCTTAGAAGCTGAACAACAACATCAAGGACATGGAAGTGGTAGAAAATGCCATCTTCCTTTACATTTTAAAAAAAGTGAGGTGGTTGACATATGGACTATGTCCTAAAGCTAACTATGACTAATTCCTGCAGACACACTAAGAGCCTTTCTATGTTTTTAAAAGTAGGTGGCTCTCAAGAAAGCATAGAAACTTACAAGAACTGAGAATGAAAGTACAAATACACACTGTATTCCCCCATTCAAAGTTGAATTTTACATGGACATGGATGTATATACACCACCTTCTTTTTACTAGCCAAGTCCTCGAGTTTCTTTCTTTGATAAACTCTACAGAAATTTTCTAGAAAAAAACAGACATAGAGACTTTTGGGTTAGATCTGGAAGTTCCACTTATACAAAACTCTGATAGTTTACTTTAGTGAGTTTACTTACACAAGGCATACACCACCCAGTGGCAGCTACACAGACTTTTCTTGTTAGATAACTTCGGAGACAGCACTGGGGTGGTAACGAAAAGAAACATTTATATTTTAACAAGCTCCCAGTAACAAAAAGCTAGAGAGTAAGAAGCATCCAGCAGAACTAAAACACTGAATGAATAGCCAGAAACATCTGTGTTTTGGGAGTAGCCTGCTGAGAGACCCCAATGGGACTTCCGCACAAAGATAGATGGCAGAATGTAACCCTTCTGTAAACAACTGTAATTTTTGGAATCATTCTTCTGCTATTAAAAAAATAGCAGAAGTCTTTAGTAAGATCTAAAAATCTAGAGCATTTATTTTACTATATCAGTTACCTACTTTCATAGGACTTGCCTGCCTTACAAGGGTAGAGACAGATCCAGTGGCTGTATTGTAATATGAAACGGGACACAGAAAGCTTACAGGACAGTTTAGTATGAACAGACTGGAGGAGTTCTTGCCCTCACTGACTTCTTGGAAGCAGGACATGCTCACTGTGTGCTCTAAAAGTATTTATCAGGTGATAGGGTAGGCTCTGTACAGATGGGAAAAATCTGCAAGCTCCCATTAAGTAGATCTGGCAGCACTCCAAAAGGGGGAATTCTCAAACATCACCTTGTCAGCCCAGCTGATCAAAACAGACCACAACTTAGATGTATTTGACTGCTGCTCACAGAACAAAGGAAAAGCACTGTTTGCAGGCAAATTGAGTACTTTTTGTGCAGTGCGTTTGTGAGAGTTGCAAGGAGCAGGGCTTGTCTCTGGACAAATCATCAACTACAGTCATTTCTACTGGCTAATCTTACAAGAGCTATATCCTCATTATAACTTATTTCTGGCAAGAGCACTTTTTTTTCAAATTCTATTTTTAAGAAAAAGATTCCCTCGCTGTACAACTCTCTCTGCAAGTGGTCAATATCAATGTACTCCAAAGAATTCTTTATCACACAACCAACCTTTTAATTGCTCCCCAGCTCTACAAGAGGCTATGGTGAATTAAAGAAGAAGACTACTATTAAAATTATACTCTCATCAACTTAGAGAAAGATTTACCCTGATATTTGGATTACATCTAAAATTTTACTGATGCCAAATGAAGTTGAGTAATGCCTACTATGATTAACTGATTAACTGATGTGCTCACAGTGGGGGAGGATGATGCTCAGTCTTAGTTAACAAGCTATTGTAGTTTTTGTACAAGACACTGTCAGTATTAATGTTCATTTTTGTTTCCTGTTCCTGCATAGTCATAGGCAGAATTAATATTTCCCACTGAAATTTGGGGAAAAAGAATTTATCAACATAAAGTACTTCTTTTGTGAGCCAAAGTATTTGCAAGGTCAGTCATGTTCAGACTACTCATTAGGAAGCATGTAATTGTCGGATTAGTCACGGGAGACTTACTGTATCATAAGAATCAGATTAAGATTTTAATGAATTTAAGAATAGCGGCAGATAAATATTTTAACAGTACTCTAGCTATCATAATACATGCTTTTAATCTCCCCTGCAGCATTATTTTTAAGCATTTTTAGACCACAGTATTTCCAGAAGAAATAGTTTGCTTCAACAGACAGTTTGCCAGCAATCAATACACTTCAGAAGTATCTTACAACTTATCCTAAAGCTCCCTGTCCTAGTCACAGTTCCGTAAGCTGTAATGCAGGACTGAGCAACCCACAGCACAGGTACCAAAGACTGCATAAACCAGATCCAAATATCCCCGAACAGGCCCAGCACAAAGTCGGGAGCCAAGAGCTGTCACGCATCGAGAGTGACACCGTGGAGCTGTCACCTCCCACGGAGCTGGGAGCCCGGCCACCGCACCGCTTCACCGAGAGCAAACTGTGGTGCTGACAGCACCACCTTGTCTTTCTACTACACTCGGCTTCCTCAGTTTTGCAAAGTGTCTGCCACCAAATTTAATCACTATTTTGGGGAAGAATATAACCCGGCACTTTACAGTTCAAAAGTGGATGACCTTGGCCTTACAATATCAGAGTTTATATTTCAAAATAGCATTGATGATGATAATAATGTATCAACTTTGAAGTAATCTCACTGCAAAGCCTACGCCAAGAGTTTGACTCATCAGTCAATCAAAGCTCAGATGCAAATCTAGTGATTTTGGTTTCCTAAAAAGGGGTTTTCAATTCCCATTAGCACATCAAACCACTGACCTCAGACAGGTTAAACTGTTAGCTGATCTCTTCAGTATGGCCATGAGCTCTGGGTTCTCAGCCACAGTGTGACATTAGGGACACTGCTCAGTTGTGTGGTGTGGCAGTACCTCCTTTGCCAGGGCCAGAGTGCATGTCCAGCTCTCAGCTGCTCTCTTCCCTTTTCCACTTCATCTACTCTCTTTCCCTTCCTTGATCAGTCACTAATCACCTGGTGCATGCAGGGCATGCGTTCACCCAGGCTCTTCAGCACTGGAGCTCACATGCCAGTTGCCAGCTGCTTCTCTGAAATTCCCTGTTCTGCTCTACGTGTCTTGTTGGCTCCGCAAAATAAATCTTCAGAACGGGATTGTCTGCAGGATTGTAAGCTACTGCATCATACACCTACTACATAGGAAGTATTAAGAATAGCTGAGAAGGAAGAACTTAATCTCTCACCCAAATCTTTCATCAGCTGTAAAGTTCTTGTTTCTGACTCTGAGCTATGATACCATGAAATAGTATGTAAGTGGCACACTATACAGACTCTCAGCTAAATACCCACCTGTGCAGAGAAGTTATTTGCCCCTGAACAATTCTAGCCACTCTTAGCTTGAGAATTTTACAAAGGTCTAGAGATACAGAGGTCAGCAGAGAAAGGTTCTAGACAAGATCCCGTGGGTGATGCAGGGCAAGTATTCAGAACTGACCTAAAGGGAGCTCCAGTCAATTACCAAAACTTATTTTCCAGCTTTACTGACAAAAAAAGAGCTAGTGTGAACCAGCTGACAAAAGCAAAGATACATCTTTCCAAGTACAGTGGATGCATGTTTTGATTACCACTTGAAGTACTTCATTCTAAACTAAGAGGCCGAGAAGACATCAAGTACTAAACTTAGTTCTGTTTTCTAAAATTTAAAATCTCTACTTAAGGTCTTCCTATCCCCTGCCTCCCCACCAAGCCCTCTTCATTCCTGTGCACCCTTCTCAATTCTGCCAAGGAACAGAAGTACTGAAATACCCCTAGTAAGCCATTCCTGCACAAGTAAATTCTGCAAGTCACATTAGGGAGCCTTCAAAGCTCATAGTAACTCTGATTAAAACAAACACAGGACTTTCTTACAGTTTGACTAGGGGTCCTGGGTTTGGATACTCATTCAAGCTGAAATAGCTGGCACATAAATTTCATGTGTCTGCTTTCTCACTCATGTTGTCTTAAACTCTGGGAACAATGGAAAATAGAAAGGCCAGGTTAGGAGTGTAGCAGCCAACAGCTGTTCTTTCCTGAAGACACCAAAGTATCTCTAAGGAGACTGAGAGATGGTCTACATGGTTTGGGGGCAGAATTTCCCTTTCATCTTTAGGCAAAATACCACAAACCTGTCTGTCAGTTTAGTGATTATGTGAATACAGCTCCAGCAGTATAAGATACTACTTCCAGACAGATACTTCCTCCCTGTGCTTAGACCAATATGAAGCAGAATGTTAGTACAACTACTTACACATCAGATCAGGAGGAACACACAGCTTTAGTGAGAGTTTAGATATGCTGTGAGGGAAACGATGGATTGAATAAGTCCATAAATTACTGAACTTCTTGCTGTGTATTAAAATGGAAATGAATGGTTTAAAGAATTTTGAGCAGTTCTGACAAGTAACATCAAATAGGCCATGTCTTCATTTTTGCTGTGTCTGATGGTAAGCACATCAGCAACTCCCAGTTGTAAAGCCTTTGTCCCAGTTTAACCAATTGATTAAATATTTAAGAACTGTAGCATTGTTCTCTGATATCAGTCTGCACTGTAAACTCCACAGAATTTACATACATTGCAGTTACTACATGTAGTTATTAGATGACGTTGTACCTAACTGCTCTCAACATTATTACAAAATAGTAAACCAGAACCAAATAAATTCTACACTTGGAGATATAGTTATACTAAAATATTGTAATTCAGAAGTCAAGAGACAAAATTAAATTGTGTCTTTGTAAAACAGTTCTGGGTCTTTCACTACTACCTCATTTTTAGTATTTTCCATTTTCTCTGTACATACAGAATCATAGAATTATTTGGGTTGGAAGGGACCTTAAGAATTGTCCAACCCCCCCGGAATCTTGCAACTGACTCGCAACTTCTTGACTTGAAATGTGACAACAAGAAAAAATCATGATAGTTGTTATTATTATTATCATCATCATCATCATCATCATTATTAAAGTTGAAATAAATTGTATTCAGGACAAATCCACTGTCCCAATTCATTTTCAATGAAGAGTGTATAAGGAATCCAGGAATATCACACTGGTTTTCCTTCCTCAAGGCTTTTGGAGACAAAGGATTCATGTCAGCAGCCCATTACCCATGTCTTGACAACCTGTAATCGCCTCCTCCAACTACAACTCCTTAATCTTCTGCTTTCCTTCTCCCTATCTTTGTATTAAGTCTTGAACCTTTGATGGAAAGGTTTCATCCTAATTCTGCAGATCTTATATACTGGTGCCAAGTCAGAATAGTTTCAAATTAAAGGCTTTATCGACATTCAACACCTAATTTCCTAAAGATCTGAGTCCTTCAGGAAATCAGCACTGGAAGTGACTAGATCCCCAGTACTGACGAATAATTCCTGTTCTCATGGAAATTCTGGGTAACTGTAGTATAATTCAGCATCTTAACTTCTGTATAGATCCAACATGCTTAATTTTAGCCACAGAGCTTTTGAAACCCTTAAGCCATAAAGAAGGGGAAAGGAGGTGGGAGGAATGGAAGGAAAACAGTTAATTTCCTTGCCTTGTGACATATTCTTCAAGAAAACCTTAAGAAAGAACCTCTAAACTACTTATGAAAACTATCCTTTGTTTTATTTTCACTCTTCCTTCTCCTTTCCCCTATTCTCTATTCAAACAAGTTTTGCAATCTTTCCTGAAGCATGACAAAGGTGACAGCACAGAACAGCACTTTGGGAACCAGGGTCTACCATTCAGAAGCAGAAACTGTCAGCAGGGAGGTCTGGCTGCGTAACCTGCGTCCTTCTCTACACACACATTCATCCAAAGCACACTACCAACTTTCCAGACAGAATTGTGTGATAACATATTGCTAAGCAAAATTCAGGCAGGATTGGGCAGGCAGTTGTCTGCTGCCAGTCCATAAATGTTTTTTTATGACAAGCATTCTGACTGCTGGTATGTAGTAAGACAAGCTGCCCTTATTATACAGTAAGTCTTTTTATAGAAGATGGTAATTTTTCCAGTGCTCCTACTCCTTAAGGCTTTATGAACACAACCACTCACTTCCAAAAGCACAAGTGATTGCAGAAGCTGTGTTCTTCATGTAGGTATTAACTGATTGCTATCGTTTGGCTATTATAATTGTCTAAGAATATATGCTAAGTGTCCAAAACAGGATCCAACCCTCCCAGGCTGGTGGTGTTAGACTACACAAACATAAAGCCTTTCCTGGAATGCTTTGTTATAAACTGCTTCCTTAGAACAAATCCAGCATCAGAAGAGCAGTACTGGTTTGATCCCACCCCACTGAAGTACACAGGAATTGTGATTTCAACAGCAGAAGATGATTACTCCTTTGCAGTCTTTATTCTAGAGCTGGAGAAAGTTATTGCATGATTTCCAGGCACTGAGTGTCCTGTCTTGCTACAGCACTCCTGCTAGTTTGAGAAACAGCTTTTGTGGCACTGATGTAGGGGAAGGATTGTGGCTGGGCAATTGCACAGCATTCATCTTTACTGAAGACTGCAGGAGTGTGGGAATGAGCTGATTTTCTGGCCCAACAGCAGCATGGAAGAATGCACCCTCTGCAATTGCTTTGCTGACCATCCAAATCAGTGTTTCCTTGGGCCCGGTGTATGTATGGAAAAAAGTGGCTGAGTATTGTGCATCTTGGTTTTTTCTAGCTATTTTTAATTTATTCCACACCTCCTGAACTATGTGGGTACGTGTGTACAGCACTCTTCACTGATAGTTTCATTTCTACTTTTCTCTTCTATAATGAAAGACCTCTTGCAATGTCTGTCCTGAAGCGTGCCAAAGGTGACAGCACATGACTTTCCCTTAAGACGAATATCTCAAGGGAAAGTATGATACTGATTCCAGTCAAATTGCAGTTAAATAAAAAAAGGGGAAGAGGATGGACTTTTTCTGGCACAGCACTACTAGAGAGTAGAACGGGAAGTGTTTTTCAGACCACAAGGTGGAGCAGTAGATCCTCACAGGTCTTGGGAGATCCCAACCTGATAATTAATGTCACAACATTTATAGGAAAAAATAATTTCAGGGTGGCTCATTACTTTTAAATACAGAGCTGCCCAGTAATAACAAAGATTGTTCCCAGGCAGACCATTCTTGGATTTCCCAGTTTATTTTATTTATTAGGATATTGTAGGAGTGGCAGCTTTTAACAGTGACTAATTCATGTGTAGGACCTCACTTACCAGCATGGCCACAATGACAGCAAGGACACAATCCATTGATAACAAGAGGTTACCCTGAACACACCTTTTTTAAAGAGAATGCAACAATAAAACAGAGATACATTCTCTTCCCTCCCCAAGGATAGATACAGGAAGAAATTATTTCTCAAATCCTAAATTTAGAAGGTGCTCCAAACACCCTCAAAAGATTTGCCTTTGGAAAAAAAACAAGCTCCACACTGACTTTCATGGGTACATTCTACAATTGAAAGATTTCCTTTTTCTTCTTCAATGTTAATGTAACCCACATTTCAGGAGGTCTCAGCACCTCTCCTTCCTGGCAGAGAAATCATTATTTCACAACACAGTAATTTCACAACTAAGTATATTGGACTTACTATGATATTAGACCGTTCAAGACCAAATGTTACCAAAACATCAAGCTCATAGCTTAGAAGCCGCTCTCAAAAGTATGTTTGGTACGTGACTCTTCATTAGCATGCAGGGCTGCATCTGCCTACTGATGTGCAGTAAGACTGATGCTTGAAGAAAGCTCACAAGCTCATGCCCTCAAACTGAGGGGAGATTAGAGCAGTACACAGGCATCTCAGTTCTACAGTTTATCACAAAACTAAGGAATAGTCTGTGCTGTGCAGTGCTTTGTCTCCTTTCAGAAGAGAAATTCAGATGTGTAAATGAGATTATGAGACAGGTGTTGGTGAGATCAAAGACAGTCCTGGACCTTGTTTAGGGGAAGAGTTTGATCATTTGCTTCTTTGTTTCTTTCTTTGCAGTTTGTTTCTCATGTATGTATGGCTCTACAGCCTTAGTTCAAATCAATAGATTCGTAAACCACATGGGAGAAATCCTGACCCAGCTGAAGTCAATGGGTGATATTTTTCCATTGACGTCACCAGAGCCAGGATTTAAACCCAAATAACAGACGTCTCTCTCTTAAGGACTTCTAAGTAGACAGAATTTCCAGACTAAGAATCATGTGAGAAGAAAAACAGAGTAAAATAATAAAAAACTATTCAGACTAAACTGATATAGAAGACTTCCACTGAGTAGGAACTGATCTTCACTCAGTACAATAGCTCAGTACTTTACCTAATAAGCAAACTGTCAGGATTACATACATGATGGTCATTATTACACAAAATAGATTTACTCTCTGAGAGTTAGACTATGACCTCAGCATTCTCCTATGTCAGGCTCAAGCAATAAAAAAAAGTACTATTTTAGGAAGTGCCTTTTACTCTCACAGTTTCATAGGGAAAAATGATTAGGCAAGAATCTCTTTCTAGCTTTCAAGGCTGAAGGGAAAAGCTGGGAAAGTACAAAGTAAATTCAAAACTAAAAGCAAGCAGGCAAATAAAAGGGTTGTAGTAGAAGATCATACATTTCAAAATATTCTGGGACCTACTCCATGGTTTTTGAACTTTTGAAATTGGTGGTTATAGGAATACAGCTGGTATAAGTTACTCTCTTAACTCTACCCTAAAAGAAAGAGGCAGAAACCAGTTACCAGGCTCTTCCTAAACACCCAGTTAATCCTCCATTGACTCATACAGAAGCTGATGACAAAATCACTGTCTCTAACCCTAAACTAAGAGATTTTGAGATCTTCAAGATCACCTATGTTTTTCTCTCTAAACACCATTTTACAGTCAAGTTTATGTGTATTATGTGTTTAAAGCTGTTTAGAAATACCAAGAAAACCCCCACTGTGTGACAAGTTGAAAACACCAGACTCAGCCACACTGATTTATTAAGGTCTGAGTAATCAGTGAACAAAACTGCCCCACAATCTGCCCAAGCAAAAGTTTGCACTGTGATGTAACATGAAGGATTTTGCTTCAAACCGTTAATAGGCCTCTGCTTCATCTTGGCAGGGAGCTATGATGGGCCCTGGGGTAATTTTCACATTCTTCCATGGCATTTCAAGCTAGGAGGCCCTGTGCAGAATGGCAGTGACAAAGCATGTACTGGACAGCTTGGACTGAGGGGAAAATTACATTGCTTGAAGCCTATTAGGAAAACAGTCCGCTAAGAACAAACACAAGGCTCAAGCTGCAAACCTAAACAAAAACTTTTGTCTTATCAGTTCCCACAGAAGAAGCTGAGTAGTTGGAGGACAGAAAATGAAAGAAGGGTGTTGCTAGCTGGTACAGATAGATTTGTGCAGCACTGTGATTTCATACTGGTATAAATGAGACTCAGTTTACCCTTTCGAGCAAAACGATGTCAAGAGAAAGTTCTTACAGTCCTCCTGCTGCAGAAGTTTCACTTTGTGCTCACAATGCCCAAATTCTCAGAGATCCCACCTAATGGCTGGCACACAGAATATTACCAGCACTACCCTGTGCCAAATACAGATTTTTTCCAAAAGGAAAAGTTTCCTGTGAAGAATGCTGTGACAGTTTTTGTGAAATTCTTGTGTTCAGTGCTAACAAAAAGGTGCAAAGTAAAGAAGCCGCACTCACTTGGAAATTAACCTTACCCAGACCTTCCAAAATATTAGCATAACCCAATAGCAGCTGTAATCTTTGATAAGAGTACAGGACTTTCAATTTTTCTAGGCAATGATGCAAATAGTAGCCATGACTGTAACGGTAAATTTGCCAATATCATTGTTAATAGCACCACAGACAGCCATTAAAGTTTACAAATAAATTATTATGATGCAACATTTGTCTTCTATAACAAAATATTCTTTATGCCTAGATAGCACACTATTCACTTCAAAATATGTCTGATACCTGTACTTCGTAATTTAGAAAGCATGTCTAAAAAATATCAGAAAATTGCACATGAAGAGTACGTCCCAGTAGTATTGACAGAAAACACAGGTGGGTTTTAAGAAAACACGGAGAATGGCTCTACAGGGTATGTAACTGTTTGCCTTCTGCTTTAGAGCCCTGTTTAAGCCTGCATTATGCATAGTTTACAGTACAGTTACTCTGCTTCCTTTAGTGGCATCAGAAAGAACATTCATCCTGAAGACTTCGTTTATAACAACAGAGAGTAAAGGTTAGATTGACTGGAATTCTTATAGATAGGAACTTCAGCTGTCTCCCGTTCCTGTAATAGAAATAACCCTTTACCGAGAGGTAGAACTTTGGGGATTCTGTTAGGCAAGAGTTTGTAAAGATTAAGATAATACAGAAAGTATTACACTATTAAAAATAAATCTCTAATAAAGACTGAAAGGAAAAGGAATGTTTTGCTTTAGTCACTGAGTCCAAAAATTGAAGTTACAACTTAGAATTGGATTAATCACTAAACGGTAAGGCAAGTTTTAAGAGTACCACAGACTGCTGTACTTGATTCTTCTCTAGCAGAATTTCAAGGCATTTACCTCCTATTGGTTTGTACATTAATCCTCTTGAAAGCTGCTTGGCACTTGTCTGGAGCTGATTTAAGACGTCTTGGGCACTTTGTTTTACCCTGGCACAGTTATGAGTCTCATGCTGCCTAAAATGGGTACTGCATCCTCCCCAGAGGGTGCTTAACTTGGAGGCTGGAGGCTGGTTTTTATTTTGACAACGTGCAAAAGAAAAGCAGTCTTTAAGAGAAACACCCTCCATCCGAGATTGCTGAGAACCAGGAACTGCCCTGTTACATGGACAGCACAAAGCACATTTCACATACCTTGCCTCGCTGTGTAGCTACTCCTGTGGCTCTGATTAGCTCTGCCAGGGCAGTCCTACCACCCACACAGGGGCATGGCTGGAGGGGAATCTCCTCGTGTACAGTGGTACAATGTACAAGGACAGTGAGCAGCTCCCACAGGGGCAATCCTGAGAATGTTAGAGAGAGTAGAAAGCAAGGACTAATACTGCCTACATGAGGGGCTCAACTCCAGAGGATTCATCCCAGGCTCTTTTCTATTCAGGTGGAAAAACGTTTCAGGGATATAAACTCGCCATTCCCGATGCATCAAATGCACAGCTCAGAAAGTGGGCACCATAATTTTATGTAGGTACCGAAAGTCTCTACACAGCTCTTCAACATGCCAATGTATGAACATGCTACACCAAGAAATACCTGCAGGGTGGCAATTTCAGACAGAAAAGCAGGTATCACTATTGCACTGTAATTAATTAGTTCAGTTCACTCAGTCTCTACAGATTATAAAAAGAAGGCTCAAACAGTCAATTCAAAAACAAAACACAAACAAAACAATAAAAAAAAACCCAAAACAAAACAACCAAATAGCAAAGGATCTGTTGAGTATCTTCCAATCAGGTTTGTAGGTTTTTCTGTCTGAAACTCTGGTCTATGTTAGACAGTAAGTTAGATCAAAGTATCTAACAAGGCATTCTGGCATCAAAGTCAGATTAATCCATGAATTTTGAAAACATTCATTTTAGTTTACAGCCGACTGAGGAAAAGAAAAAACAACACAAATGAACATACAAGTTTTCTGAGAAGACGAGAAAACTATGACTAACAGTCTGTATCTGAACCAAAGTAGAACTGTAGTTGCCAAAATCTCCCTGGCACCAAGTCTCCCTACATTTAAGAAACAGCTAAGCTGATGAAGTAGTATTTCCTTTCATGTACATGATGATCTGTATATCACAGAAAATATCTTTTCAGTACTTAACAGTTCAAGGAAAACTTATCACATGAGGTTATGCTGTTACAGATCTAGTGCTGGAATCTAGGAAAACCTGCTTATCTTGATCCACAAGCTCACAGAAAATATCTTTTGATATCGTCATTCAAAAATATTTTTAGCCATGGATGTTCTGCCACCAATAAATCAGGGTACATTTTGACAGGCACCTTGCTCTTGTACACCTGAAGTACAGCCTACACCTTACATGAGTGGTTTTGTTGATAATGCAGTTGCAGGTGAATATATCCTTGTGTCACCCCTAACAATTGCAAGGTTGGGGAAAAAACACGAATAGAACATTCCTGTTAATAAAATGCTAGAATAGTATTTTTCCCTCTCAATTTAATATCTCTTAAGCTTTCGGTCATGTCTGTTGTGAAGCAGCAGTGTTCTCCAGGGAGGCATCTGCATGCTGACCCAGCAGTCCAGTGCTACACATCTCCCCTGACTAGGACCTTCTGAAGAGTTTGTGAACTTGTTTGTTGGGTTTGTTCCCAACAGTGTTACCTGTCCAGGAAAGGATACTACCAGTCCTACAACCCCTGTCCTATTGAACAAAGCAATAGGGATGGCATAAATAACAGAACAATCTACAGGCTGGCTCCACAGTCCAGCTCACTTACTCTCTCATTTCTTGTTTAAACCAGCCAGGTAGTTAAAACAGAAAAAGGCACAAAATCAAGACAGTGGATTTGGGCAGAAATGTTAGTAGCTAGGCTTTCATATTGTTACAAACTCCCAAGTATTTACTTACCAAACTACAGACAAACTCATCTTGTTGCGTTGATCTAGAAAAAAAAGATCCAACTCCAATAGCACCTCTGCTACAGAAGCACAAGGTTAAAAGTTATCACTGCAACCTGGAAAGCAGATTTTTGGACTTTCTATGGTCACACTCACGGCAAATGATGGGAATTGTTCTTTTCCTAAGCACAGTGAGTGTAGTGAAGGTCAGCAGCAGGAAACCCCCACAAAACTCCAGAGCTCCTCACTGCCACACTGTCCATCTTGGATCAACCTGATTTATATTCTCTCATATCCACCATGTCTCTTCATTTATTCTTTAATTTCCTATCAAACAACACAGGCCAGAGTCCTGTTCTTGTATGTGCCTGCAATTATCTTTAAACTACACATTGTTGTCAATGTGATAGTTTCATTAATTTATGTAAATAGGACCTTGGCCAATGACTTGGCTGTTATTTGTGAATGAATCACGCTGGCTCTGAGTGGCTGGATATATTTGACTCTCATTAATTTGATCAAAATAGCTACTGATGGGTTTCTTTAGCTCATGACTCTTGTAACAAAAGGCAAAAGGATGACTGGATTTGCATGGGGAGGGCCTAGGTAACCCTTTCTGTTACTATCCAGCGACCAGCTTATAAATACACCACACTTCAAGTTACTTCAAGTGATTTTAAGGCAGTAGCATGTTAACAGCTCAAGACAAAAAATGCAGGCTTCAGTTGGCCTCAGCCAGCAGCACTGAACCATTTCTGGAAACTATTTGTTTTCTCTTTCTTTTGAGTGAAAGGAATGCTGTTAAAATTGCAATTCTGAAAAAAACTGAAGGCTGTGAGCCCAAATTGAGAGTAGTAATATAAATAGGTTCAAATCCAGCAACAGTTTGTTAGAGGGAGTAGCTAAATATAAAGGCTTCAAGAGAAACATGCCACTCACCATGGTATAGATCCACTGGTTTTATGATTCAGAAATACTTTCCATGAAAAAAGGTTCCGTACTTGGAAGATTTTATTGTATACTTGGAGAATTTTATACGTGTAAAGTGCTGCTGAAGTTTTTATAGTATGTCATGCAATCTGTTTTGCAGAAAAATGTTATTTTTGACAACTATACTCTCTTACTAGCTGGGCTCAACATCATCATACAGCTGCTGTTAACATCATCATCTTGTCTTCGACCTGAGGTTACATCATGCTCCCTTGTAGCTCTAACTTCTCTTTGCTGTACCACACAGACCCTCACTGCTTTTAATCTCAGGTCAGTAAGGTCTTAGTGTTTCACCCCATCTTCCCAGGCATCAGCAGCAGGCTCCAGCTCCCGTCCTTCAGAGGTGCCCTTGGAGGCTGTGCAAGCTTGGTGGGCTGTTTCCTGAAGAGCCAGATAACATCCACGTACTAGAAACATCTGCCTTTGCAATTACCTAGTTTTCTACCCATGGTGATTTTGTACAATCTAGATTTCAAGATCTCAGAGTCAGTGACTTCGTTTTTCATTCACAAGAGTCTGCACAGATTAGAGTTTTCACCCATTTTCCTTGTTGTCCAAGCAAACCTACTACATTCTATCAATGGTTTGTTGATATTGTTTGGAGTACTATTTATTTTTGTATGGAAAAAAAGCAGTGTTGATCATTGTTAATAGAGAGACTAGCTTGTATTTCAGTTCACCAATTGGGAGATCTCTGCTTTTAGACTTTTCCCGCACAAATACTGGAAACACTTGTGTTGGAAAATATATTGCAATATTTGCTCAAAGTTTGTTGTTACAGCAGACACCCCTGCCAGTATAACATTTTGACTAGAAATAACCATGGTAACAAAAGCAGAAGGCTAACAAGCACAAAGAGTTCAAAATTGTTTCAACTACCCCTGTCCTGACCTACTTCTTGTATGTACATCAAAAATCCTTTTAGGATAACCACATCTGTTTAAATTATCTTTTTTCAGCCACTAGTAAATTAATGCTTCTTTCTTTCTGGGATTTAAAAGTAAGATGACACCTCCTGGTAGGACTGAGAAGAATATTTAGAGCTTTTGCTTCTCACCCCTTAGGATGCTGGGAATGCTGACAAAGATAGGAAACACTCTGTGTGGATTCCAGTATACCAAAATTAAGAAATTGCTTTGGCGCTGAACACAGGAATGCAAAGTCCATCTTGTATTTTGTTCTTCATTAATTAAATGTAATAGTTTTTAAAAAAAATTCTGACTAAGTTTCCACTTGAAGTTTCCCACATATGGTTCTTGTAGAAGATGAGGGTTTGACCTAACCTAGTTTTGCATAAGACATAAGGCTGTCTTAACCCCATATTTGCACTGGTACCTTAAAGGGACATGTGTGGATCTTGTGAAATCTGTCAGGAGAGAGACGTAGCAGTTCACAGCACTCTAAGGCTAACCCGTGGCTTTGGAGCTGCATGTGACTCAGTAGAGAGTCAAGTACGGCTCTTGTGCCAGAGCTGTATTACAGATGTTAATTGCTTCAGATTCTTAGCTGTAGAGGGAAATCAGGAACCATTAGGGATTGCTGAAACTAGTGTTGCCTTGTGGGATGCAGCTGTGTGCTCACACCGGGGGAGTGGAATCCCCTTGAGCGCTATCAGCGTGTTACTGCCAAAGCAGATCGCACAGATTGCGTTCCCTCGGCTCGCTGAGGTAGGGAGATCTTGGCAAGCTTGTCTGAAGTGTTAGCAAAGCTCTGCTGCCTAAGAGTTCAGCTGTCTGGCCTGTCCGAATCTGACACTGCATTCACGCAATTAAAGCACCGCAGTTTCTGTGGCCAATGGCACAGGCAGGAGGGACACAGCTGACATCGTGTCCCCCTTCCTAACACACTCTCACTTCCTAGACACGGGAGGCATTAACAGCAAGTGCTCCTGCAGAGAAGTGTGGTCTGATGCTTCAGTTCACACCAGTGGATCTAAAGCAAGAGGCCCACCAGGACTGCTTTGCCTCTTCCCTGGCCCAAAGGATGCTCACACATACAGGACTGTAAGAAGTCTTCCAAAACAACACCTCTTGTTCATAGGACACAGTTCCAAAACAGCCCAGTGATGGAGCCCCTGTGACACTGGTCAGCTCTCACACATAGGCTGTTCACAAGCATTTGCAGACCATTCCATTCTGTATCTATTTCATGTGGAAATTTGAATGATACTTTGACCATCATTTACTTTTCTTTGAAGGGGCCTTGATCCCAGAAAGGGTTGAGTGAACACCATGAAAACTGATTCTGGATATTGCCAAGGAAAATAAAAGCAAATATAAAGATACTTACAAAAATACCTGACTTTTTATTATTTTTTACCTAATCAGAAGCTGCTAAACAAGAAGTTTCTAGAAGACTCCAAAACATTAAGTCAAATTAATATGACTAAGCACCCTTACTTTGGTATTTATCTCAATTTCAAAATACTTCAATCACTTAGCACCTGAAAAGTAACCCAGCTATGAAACCCTGCCGTACTGTGTAACTGCTCTTTGACGAAAATTACACCACACCTTATTAATCCCTTGCGGGGGTAGGGCGGGGGAAGAAAAAAAAGAAAGAAACCTCCTTTAACTAAAGCCTGGAATGACTCGCAGCCAAACAGATGACACTTAAGCAAGTATGCCTAAGTACAGTACACTTCACAGTTCATCTTGGTATTAGTCATACTTAAAAACTGCGTATTTTAAACCAGCATTTAATACGTATGTCCACTACACATCTCCAGGATTAATCTTCTCAAATACGAATTTCCCTGAATAGGCATCATGTTTTCCACAGTCTCGTGACATTAATCAAACATCACTCTGTGCAAACTCCATACCTCCCAAATACGAGCCGGGTTTGTGAGTCAGCTCCACACACTGTAATACGATCAAAGCAAGACAAGTATGGCACTTCAAAAGCTCACTTGAAGGAAATCTGACAGTAAAACCACCTAAAATAATTTTTCCAGATACTAGGTATAGTGAAAGCAATATGTAGTATATCAGACTGATTTTGCTGAGTATGTTTTAACATTGAACAGAGCTCAGAACTGCAGGGTATCAAGTATCTGTTCAGTACAAACATTTTTTCCTGTACAGCATTCAAGCATACAACAGTTCAACATGACAATCATAGAAAACAGATTACAAACAACACTAAAATATTACCAAAGCATGTATCACTGATACTGTAGTAGCTCATGCAAATGCAGGTTGCATTTACATTACACTCCATCATGAAGAAGATTCTTGCCCCCAAAGTGATAAAACCAATATATTTCAATTTTCAATATGCATTCTCAAAGGTTTAAGCTATTCTTTCTTTCTGATGATATACTTTGTCTCTGTTTCATTGCAAGATTTCAGCTTTCAAATGACTAAACTTATGACTGAATGCTGAATACATTGTCCTTACCATTATGTTACAGCACGATACTTTTAGAAGTAGATTAGTGGTATGACTAAGAGAGCAGAGTTTGTTTTTCCATTCTATTCTCCAGTATATAGTCAAAATTCCCTTTCTGAGCAGTTATGCTAGGCAGCTTACACCAGTAATATCTGTGAAAAGCAGGCACAAAACGTAAAGGAACAACTAGACTTTTAAAAGCACAACAATCGTTTCAAACATACTTTTTAAACATGCAATTGATTCTGCTTACTGGCATGTTTTAGAAAGCTATAGTCATGCTTTCAGCTTTTTACCTTCTGTAAGTTTGTAATTTTAGGAGCAATGCAAACTTAGTTCCTTTTGCAAAGGAAGGTTTCAAATTACTAAACCAGCACAACAGATTTTAAAGGTTTGCAAAAGTTTGTACTACTTGCTTTGGGGAGAAATAGCCAAGCTGCTGTTTTTCTTTGCCTTTTGCTGAAAAATCAAACCATGATATTCACAATCTAGTTTCCTTTTCATAGGTTACTCCTAAGGACATTAGTCAGTTATTCAGGATATGTAATTACTCTGTCATCTCTCTAGTTATTAAAGCAATCCAATAATGTTTTTAATACAGGCAAGTTTCATATTAATTGAACTCTTCTTGACCAAGCAAGCTATGCAATATAATAAAGGCTACCCTTTGCACGTACCACAAGGCAGAGAACTGACAGAGCACAGTTATTAAACATGACACCAGCTATAACTGCTTTATAGTATCACATGTAGCCATGCACTGGGGCAATCTTTTCTTCGTGACCTGGATCATATAAAAGAGTTAAGAAATTTTCAGATAGTTTCTACATTAGATGATCCTTTTGTATTTCAGTTGGCAATGCTTTTTATACTATAGTAGCTGACACACCAGGATTTTTCCAAAGGCAACAGTTTCTCAGTGACAGTACAAACTCACAGGAGAATGCCCAGCCTTGTCAAGTGATGTGTTCCAGGAAGGTGCCAGCAGCCCCAGCACTGTCCTGCTGCAATATCAAGATGCTGTACTCAGGCCTAGAAGGAACCTCCACATCCTCCACATGGCCATGAGCATCACTAGGTTGGAAAGGGGTGTGTTGTCTAACCCATTTCATAAGAATAAGGGAATTTATTACAGCAAAACCCAAAATATGTCATGGAAGCCCAAATTCTATGTAATTACCAGTAGTAATTAATTTTCAAGCCAGAGGTTCCTGCAGACATTTCACACAGTGGTTTAAGCTGCAATTACAGGATCTCACTTTTTTTTCATCTGTTGCTGGTTCCATGCTCCCTTCTGAACATAATACACTAAAAAAAACTTAACAAAATTTTTGATGGTCCCTTTCCCTTTCAGCTATGCAAGTGTGTTCAGCATCTTTTCTTCTTCAGTTAGCAATTAATTTTCAGGGACACATTTTTTTCTCTTTAAAGCCAAAAAGCAGAGGGGAAGCATTAGGGGGAAATAAGAGTTACGGCCTACAGCTTTTTTCAGGGATTCTGTCTCTGACACCTTTAAAAAATACAGAAAAGGGATGAGAAAACATGGGTTCCTCCTCCCTGATATTTCCTTGCAATTTCCCAAAAGCAGTGGTTTTGTCTTTAGCCAGTAAAAGTAAGCAACAGAGAAAGAAAAATGCAACACATACAAAGACTACACTGTCTACTTAATGTCTTTCCAGGTGCTTTTCTTATTCCCTACATCCTCTTCTTAATCATTGCTGGAATGCCCCTGTTCTATATGGAATTAGCACTGGGACAATATAACCGAGAAGGGGCTGCCACTGTTTGGAAAATCTGTCCAGTTTTCAAAGGTAAGTGTCCCTCTGCTCCCTTGAGCAGCACCTGAGGGTGCCACACAAGGGTGATCACAAACAACGTAAAGATCTCATCTTTCACAGACAGCCTGGTATTGGTGACCTTTCCCCAACCCCTGAAGTCAGAAATTTTTATGTTACTGCAGGCGAAGCACAAAATGGGAAAAGCCACAGAAATCATCTTCAGGGTAACTGCAAGAGAGGGCAATGAGCAGGAGCAGTTCAGCCCTGCCCTCCCTTTGCCCTGCGTACTGGGCAGTGGGAGGAACTGGGTATCTCTAGGTGGAGGGAGGGGCTTGCCAATCCAAACATTGGAAATACCAAATCCCACCCAGGTCAGTTCAGCCCTGTCCTCCCCATTGACTAAGATAACCACTCCTCCATTCAGGGCATGGAGTGTCTCTGCACAAGTCAACATACCACAGTGGCTACAACACTAAAATGGAGTTGTGGAGACTGTAGGTTCGGCCACTAAACTTGTAACATCACAGGAGTTTTTTGTGGTATCTCTGTACCTCAGTTTTCCTGCCTATGAAGTGGAAGCAATGATTCTGATAGCCTTTGCAAAGTGTTTTTCAGATTTAGCAATGAAAAAACACTTATTAAAATCTGAACATTATTACTACTGTGTGTTTTCCACTAGGATTAACTCTCCAGCATCACTGAATAAAAGGCTGTGGAGTGTTGTTTGTGCACTGAGCTACAATCACTCTGCAAGGAAAAAATAGGTTAGGTGCTTCAGGGTGTTTGGCTTTGATCAGGAAGCGATCAGTGTGGGAAAGAAGCCATATGTACTCTGTACATGAAACAAGTATTTGTTAAGGTACCTCAAGAATTTTTTTAAGCATTGCTTGCCAGCAAAAAATGTAAGTTCCTTTGTATGTATAGCAGATTGTATTTAAAATCTTATGCAAAAGCCTTTTCAACACAGAGATATCTGAAATTAAACCAGGCAAGCTCAGCTGACCTTAGAACCTTAAAATTCAGATCATGTTCATCCTGGGACTGACAAAAGCTGAGGAGCTTAACAATAGCAATCCAAACTTGATGGATCCGCTGCTTGGATATAGGTTACACTGAGTAAATGTTAGTCTTCTTTCTCAAAATACAGCTTTTCTCTTCAAGCAGTCTAGAGCTACACAATAAGAAAAGTGAAGGGGGTTTTTCTTACCAGTCAAACCCAAAACTCACAGCAAAATCAGCTTAACATATATAACAAAAAATAAACAAGCAATCTAATAAAATAATGTGCCTCAAAAGTTTAAAATTAATTCATACAGAGTTACCCAGCCCTTCTATAATACCGTCATGGGAGACAAAATTCATCCCAGCACCTGAATGCCCTTGTTCAATAAAAATTCCTGTTGGTATTATTTATATACCTTTGGATGACAATGAGGATTTTGAAAACCTAAATGCAAAAATTAGACCTTCAGGATTTCAAAGCATTTGAGCCAAATACCACTGTGGTCACAGAGAGAGGAACTCTGTGTTGACTTCAGGATTGAAAAGATTATGAGAAAGGAAAATAGAACTTATTTCATGTATATTCTTGTTGACATTCTAGCTGTGTTTTTAAGCTGACATTTTCAAGGTGGACTAAACATACATTACTGTTGATTTTTAAGGTTTCTTATTACAAGGATATAGAATAGCATAAGTTATTTGATTCTCAAAAAGTAATAAGCATTGAGACGTATTTGCACCTCGGTATAAACTCAGTACTTTTAAAGTTTTAGTTAAAACTTCTGATAACATGCAAACACATTTTACTGCTAATGCTTTGGAGTTGTTTCTGGGACAACTCAAATCTCTCACTCAAAGGAAAAGTACACAGTCTACACGCATTTATAACAGCTTCTCTAAATGAAAGCACTATAGTACTAATTTTAGCTATGAATATTATTGCTATGAACTCTAAGCACTCTACTTCTAATGAGATGCTATCATAATACATGCAATTACAAATATACCCTGTAACCTTTGTAACACAGTCTGTTTTCATCTCTACATTTTTTTTCCAGAGTCTATTTTAGACTGTGGGTGGTGCAGCATTACTTTTAAGAAAACCTAGAAACATAAGAGCAAATTCATTCCTGAACATTCTTAAGATCACAAAGAAGAGCCATTTAAAACATATTTGATCCTCTATTTTTTAGTCTTGATATTAAACACCTCTCATTGCCCTCCTGAATTGGAGGAATTTAAGGAACTTTAAACAACAATCATCTAATTTTAGTACTTCATATATTGTCCATACTTAGTGTTTTAACACTCACCTTAACACTTAAGAATTATTCCTTTCAGGGATTCCTCCCTCCTCTCCATTCTATTGATCACAGTGTATCACTAGAGTTTGAGTGTTCAAGTACTAGATTCATTTAAGCGCCAAGGACTTGAAAATACTGTTTCATCTTTACTTTCACAATTATTTCCCCATTGTTAGGGATGAGCAAACTGGTTTACAGATTAAAAGCCTCCTGCAGAGCCAAGAGTAACTTTTGTACACGCAGCAATCTTTGAACCGCCAACTCCTTCAGGGTCAGCATCTGTTCCATATGCAAATTTTAAACCAAGGATTAATATTCAGTGTTTGCTACTTCCTTTCTCTATAAAGAAATAAGAAAGCCAAATAATCTCCAACTGCTAGGCTTCCAATGCAAAAATTTAAACTGCAGAAAATTAGAATTAAAGGTTTGCACTTAGTCACTGTGACAGTACAGTGATGACATTCATAAGATGTAGTCTCTACCTGTTATATGCAGTACATACAGCTTCGAGGGAGGATTCAGAGAACAAAGCTGCACACACAGTAAAGGAAGAATGACTGAAGTCAAGGCAAAGCAAGATTCCCGAACAATTCTGCCAACCAACTTTTATTGGGCTCCAACAATAGTACCAAAGCTTCCTCCCAAACCATTGGAAAATGTCCATTTCCATGAAGAGAACGTGCACTTTCTGGGGCTCTCCTGCTAAATGGGGCCTCCAGCCACGCCTCACGATATGCAAAAATACAAAGCAAATTTTCAAAGGAGAATGCTTACACTGGGAATTCTGTAGTCCTGGAGAGATAGTAAAAAGGGTTGAATGTCACACACACTTTAACCCCAACCTGATATTCACCAAGATTTACTGGCATGCCCAAAAACCACCTGGAGGCCCTCAGTGGAACAGCACAGACTGTTTCATGCATGGAAGCCAATCTAGAGAGTAGTAATGGGAAAGAAACTAGAGAGGGATCAGTGTCTGTTCCAAACTAGTTCAGGGTGGGAATGTGAGGCATAGGGAAACTTCATTTAAGTGTCAAGCTTTACTTTTCCAAGAGAAGTTGCCAAGGTCTCTGATGTCATGAAGATGAAGTGAGTTTCGCTCCTAACATGGGCTTGCAATCTTCTGCATTGGAAGCAAATCAGCAATGGAGTTCTACAAGGACAAATTTTGACATTGCACTGCTTAATTTCTTTTTCTGACAAACAACTGGATTTGATAAAAGCCAGTCATTTTCCAGAACCATTTCTGTAATTTTTTGTTTAGAGGTCAGGGACATTGTGTCCGCATACGTGTAGGCAAATGTCAAAAATTCCTTTTATTGGTGTGAAGACCTGAAATGAATTTGCAATCATGTATGGCTGAGTTTAATTCCAGTGTTTGTGTATACTGTTGCACGTCAAATGCAATGTATAATGTAGTTTTCCTTTTTCTTTAGGTGTAGGCTATGCAGTGATACTCATAGCTCTTTACGTGGGTTTCTACTACAACGTTATCATAGCTTGGTCTCTGTATTATCTATTTTCATCATTCACATTTGAGCTCCCCTGGACAAACTGCCACAACAGCTGGAACAGCCCAAACTGTACAGATCCCAAACTCTTCAATGCATCAGTGCTTGGCAATGGTACTAAATACTCAAAGTACAAGCTCACTCCTGCAGCTGAATTTTATGAGTAAGTGTTGACTTGACTTTGCTATTTATTCAAAATTCTATGTCTAAGGGAGCTTCCTCTTGAAGGTAAAATAGTTTGTATCCAGCCTCTAGAAGGAGCATCAGAAGACGAAGGTTAAAATGGAGCTGTAATGTTGGTCTGTATTCCTGGGTGACTAAGACTTTTGCCTCTTTGAGCTTTGGTTTCTCCTGTACTAATGCAGTGCTTGCTACTGAGCAAAATGGCATTGGACAAGACACAAATCTGCTCTGATATGCCACTTTTGCTTGCACCAGCTTCGCCAGGGCAAGGAAACACAGCCATATTCTGACAGAGATGACTGCATGCCAAACTAAGCTGAGTTAAGGTTTTAAAATAACCATTTGTTCAAGTCATTTGGACTGCTTCTCTACTGCAAAACATTTCAGAGCAACAGCAGACCTCTGTGTGTTCCACTGCTTCAATAGTTCAAGGAAGTGAGATGAAACACTGAGCAGGGGGAAAGAGCCAGGTTATAGAAAGAGAGGCTTTTACCAATTCCTATGCAAAAGTGTTCTACAACACGGGCCGAGACAGGCAAAGGCACACTAAAATCAAACAGTTGGAATCAAACCCAGCAAGGTATATAAATTAACTACCGAACTATAAAACAAAGATACCAATCTCTGTATAAATATTTTCATTATGGACTTATAGGGGAAAATGGGATTTAATTAGGAGAAAGAAACGGGGATGAAACAGCTGTGGAATTAATCTGAATAATCAATTAATATTTCTGTGTTGGGAATAGAAGGATATCAGGGTGCACACCTGCTAAGCAGTTAGTCCAGCCCTGTGGAAATAAAGGGAGAACACTGTTACCATAAATAACCTAGTGTGTGTTACACCATGCCTGGCTACACAGCAGGGATCTTGGGGTCTCTGTTTATAGCTCTTTAACATTTGTGGCTGCTGTTTCTTCTCTGAAGACAGCATGGTGAAAGATCAGTAGTGATACACAAACTGCTTGCAGGGGTTTGGGTAAACTAAACACAGTGCTTTGAAAACAAGATGGGGGGTTGAGTTCAAAGGAGCTCACTAAAATGGCAAATAATGACAGCTGTGAAATCTACTGCCCTTACAATATACGATGTGTTCACAACACAAATGCAAAGACAGATCATTCCTAGCAAAAGGTTATATATGCATTTAGTCAAAGAACCTGACTTTGATGGGAACTAGAAGAAAATATTCATTCAGCATCTTGAGACTAAGAACAGCATTTTTAGAGAATATTAACTTGCACAGTGCTTTAAAAAAGGGTTTCTTTAATTTTCTTGTGCTTAAGCCTTAGAAAAGTAAAATGCAATCCCTATATTCTTGCTTTGCCTTTTAATTATTTAAAATGGTTCTGTGCAACTTCTGCTATCACAGCATGCTTGGGTAATGATTTTGTCTTTGTAGTGGGTGAGGCTGTGGTAGAACCAATTAATGATGTTTTGATTTAGTTCCACTGATCTGGGGAACAGCTCAATTAATGATTGTCTGTACACTGAAACTTCAAATATTATGGTTATTTCCTCATCATGAAGTAGATTCAAGGTGCAGTGTACAGCAGGTAATAATAAAAAGGGAATTTGACATTTCTTTATGCTTTGATCCCTGAATTTTGAGGCTGTAATTAAGTCACTAGGCCCTGTACTTATTAACAACTAGATTACACTGCAAAAAGAAGAAGAGTAACCACTTAAGTAAAACACTCTATAACATCTGTGTTCCCAGATGTAAAAACAGGGAATCACAAGGGGCATTATGTTCACTTAGCCAGTATTTGGATGAGCTCATCAGGTCCAGCTGTACAGCTCAGGTGTGGACCCAAACTTGTACAAAGTCTTATTCAGATCCAACCCAATAAACCAAATCAGAAAACAGTTTCTTTTCTTATATCAAATAACCTAATTCATGCCCATGGTCTTCTCACAACAGGGAGAGTTGAATCTTCTGAATATAAAGTTTCCTATTTCGTGCCATGGTCAGAAAATGGGAAGTGATACAGCTTAAACTTGGTTCTCAAGGTTGTGTAGTTACATCAGAACACTCACACACAAACTTTTGGCCTCTGGTGGGCAGGCTGAGGGGGAAGCAGGGAGACCAGAAACACCAAACATTTATTTTGCAGCTGGAGAGTTACTGAAAAGAGGTACTTCCGAGACAGGCCTCAAGCAGAGAGCTGGTGTGATTATCCTGAAAAGAAACAGACTTCTCTTTGGGACATAATTCCTTCACACTAAGCTGGCCTGACCATGAATTTAGAGTTGATTATTTCCTAAAGCCCTGAAGCTGCCAGAGCTGACTGCCTCTATCTCCACCAGCACAGGATTAAACTGTAGGAGGAAGTGGGAGTACTGTGATGTGACAGTTCACCAAATACTACAAGAAAGATACCTCAAATTCAGCAGAAATATTCTGGTTGTCACTACTTATGTTGAGTGAGAAAAGGGAAAACTTGCAAAATCTATCAGCTGTCCAGTATCTGGCCAGGAGGAAAAGCAGAGAGAAACCTCTAAGCCTCAGACTTGGAAGAAATCATTTGAAGTTGAAAATTCCATGCCAAAGCAATGACAGGAGGATTTTGAAAAACATATTTGGCATTTGTTTTCAAGCCTCAAGAGCTGGGTAGAACTTAAGGTTGAAGTGCTTCTACACTGAGGCCTTTTGGAGAGTTTCATTTTACTAAGTCTGGTTTCAGTTGAAGAAGCTTAATTCAGGCTAATGTGCCACTGATGTCATGGGGACAGCTTCTTACAACAGGAAGGAATGAGACCTCTACAATACTTCATTAGAGACGGTTAAAATCAACTATAAAGTATTTGCACACTGTAATCTTGGCAAACCAAGCTAAAATCTAATAACAACTGGTGCCTTTCTGCTAAGTAATAGCCAGACATAAGAGAAATCCAGTTAGGAATAAAATGTCAACTCCACATTTCTTTAGAGACACTCATTACTTTAATTCCTTCCCTCTGCAGTGGTTTGGAATTAAAAACAGAAAATGCAAAGAACCTTCTATCCTTTCCACACATGTTAAAGTAATTCAATATAAACCTCTTTTTGGAAGAACAGAAGTACATCACTGCAAATAAAGTTCCCCTATCTAGTCCATATTGCTCCTACTTAAACACTTTATCTGAATACAGGCATACTTTACATTTGTTCTCTCCATTCCTGTGTCTGGAAAAAGTCTGTTACCATCTTGCTTCATTTATGCTGACAATTAAAAAAATACCAGTTTGAAGGAACAAAAGCACTATTCTTCTCACAAGGTACTGTGCCTGCAAAAATCATGATCTGTTGTAGGAACAAATCCTGGCAATTTTTTAGACAAAACAGTGAAATGTCAACAAACATATTGGGCTACAGCTATTTCCCTCTGACAGCACTTATTTCTCAAGGCTGTAATCCATTCTTTCTGCATGAGAAATTTTACAGGGCAATTTCCATGCCAAATTCAGTGAAGGAAATTCACAGAATTCAAAGTCTTTCCAGCTGTGAGCAATTGCAAAAATCTACCTAAGAACAAGGAATAAAACCAAGATTCAACTATGGCAGTTTACATATGTCATATTTATGAACATCATATTTATGAAATTTATGAGTGTGTGAACCAAGAATGTCCTGAAGAAAAACCCTCACCCTATACAACAAAGGTTACTTTTATAGACCAATAGGTTTGTGCTTTGGGGTACAAGCCTTCACTGGAAATGCCACCCCAGGCAAAGGGTCCACGTAGTTCAGTGTCACATCAAATGCAGTGAACAACACCGTGTGCTCCAAAGATGCAGGAACCTGCCCCCATTAAACACTTGTGAAGCAACTTCTCCCAAAAGAAAACACCACTTCAAAAGTCAGCATAAGCAATTCTGCCTATAAATGCTTATAAAACCTGAATCAGGCAACAGGAATGGATAATAAGAATGGATAGCCCTATATTCTGCTAACCACATCTGGTCTTTCCACCCCGTGCTTCTGAGACAGTAAATTTTGGAGAGTCATGAATGTGACTGGGGCACAGTAGCAGAGGAGGTCAGAATTGCTAAGTTAGGGAGGAAATGAAGTTTTCAGTGCACTGAGATAAACATTCTCAGTATTATCCTGATTCAAAAAGAAATACCATTTCATCTGCAATGGGGCAACCTGGATGTACAGACAGACTGGGGAATGAAATGCTGGAAACAGCGCTGTGAAAAGGGACCTGGGGGTCCTCCCGGTTGATGACAAGCTGAACCGAGTCAGCAGTGCCCTGGCAGCCAGGAGGGACATCCGTGTCCTGGGGGCATCAGGCCATCAGGGGGCCAGCCAGGCAAGGCAGGGGATTGTCCTGCTCTGCTCTCCACTGGGATGGCCTCACCTTGAGTGCTGGGGGCAGTTTTGGGCACCACAATATAAGAAAGATATTAAGATGTTATAGAGCATCTAAAGGAGAGCCATGAACGTGGTGAAGGGCCTTGAGGGGAAGCCATGTGGAGGAGCGGCTGAGAGCACTTGGTCTGTTCAGCCTGGAGAAGAGGAGACTGAGGGGAGACCTCACTGAAGTTACGTCCTGGTGAGGGGAAGAGGAGGGGTAGACACTGATCCCTTCTCTGTGGTGACAGTGACAGGACCCAGGGAAATGGCCTGAAGTTGTGTCAGGGGAGGTTTATGCTGGATATCAGGAAAAGGTTCTTCACCAAAGGATTGCTGGCCACTGGAACAGGCTCCCCAAGGAAGTGGTCACAGTCCCAAGCCTGACAGAGTTCAGAAGTGTCTGGATAATGCTCTCAGGCATGGGAGACGTGGACATCTCTCGGAGATGTCCTGTGCAGATGTAACAGTTGGGCTCAACGATCCTTGAGGGTCCCTTCCAACTCAGTACAGTCTGTGATTCTGTGATTAAGTACAAATAATAACTTATCATATGTCAGCCACGGTACCACTAGTAAATTATGTGATTCCCAAAATCTAGCTTGCAATCCATTACACAGCTCCATTCTCCAACACAAGAGGGAGCTGAAATATCTAGAGAAAAACCCAGATGCTGTTGCATCCCCCTGGCATCCCCCTGGATTGTGCCCTGCGCTCCAGGGTAGGGGTGAGGCACACAGAGCACATGCACTGCACCTCAGATAACTCAGCTGATCTCCTGGGCTCTGGGCTGTAGGACAGCACTGTCCCAGAGCCAGGATATCCTTCAGCACTGCAGCTGGGCCTACTCAGAGCTCTTTACAATGCATCCAGAGCCACCCAAGCAGCTCAGACAGCAGCCCCGGGTATGGCAGAGCTGGGCCTGAGCCAGGCTACCCCTGTGGCACTTCACGTGGAGCCACTCTGCTCTCCCTGCACTGTACCCCCAGCCCAGAGTTACAGCCAGGAGACCCTGGTGTCCAACCTACATGAAGCCAGCTCAGGTCAGCAGGTTTTGTACCACAAGCTCTGTCCCACACTGCTGTGTGGACACAAACTGCCATGAAAACTACAGCTGAGTGTAAGCAGTGCTATTCCTGAAATAAAAATACCTGGAGCCTGGCAAACTCTGCAAAAAGGGCTCTGTCCACATCAGCTTGATGCAGATAGCCTAGCCTTCCACAGGCAAAGGAAAAGCACATTTCATGCTTTGAAGAAAACTGGCAGAAATTATGACTGAACTATGGTTGCCCAAATACATAACGCAAAAGATGCATGTAGAAGAGCTTTCTAATTGAGCACAATTATCATGCTTCAAATTGCCTTCTAAATTGAGTATGCAATTTAATTTCTATAGATTGCACATTGTATACATCGACAGTTCTTTTAGCATCTTCAGCCTACAATTTGCAGGAAGTTTTAAATCATAAAAACATAGTCTAACTACCAGAATAAGGAATATAGCTTGGGACACCAGGACTATCTCTATTTATACCTTACCCAGTTTGCTGATATTTTCTTAGTTTATGCAAGCCATTTGGGTTTGATCTCATAAATATGACTACTAACTTTTAGAAGTATTTAGATGTTCCTAGAAGTACTTAATATGTTAACTAACAAACACATTTGTTAGTTAACATACTAATTTACTGATAAGTGATGACATTTTTGAAATCTGAATCAATCTGATGCAACGCATCTAGAATTTATATAAATGACACCCTTCTATTGAGCACATCAAATTCAGGCAAGTAACTTTTGCTTCTAATAAAAAGAGAAAGAATGAGCCTACAGAGCTGTGTAAATATATTTGGACTGAAAATGAAAATTATAATTGATTTTGGATTGAAAAAATGAGGCTTACTCCAAGACCTTAAACTTAATCTATTTACGCAAAACTTGCTACATTTCTAGAAGACAATCATGTAAATCTGTCTAGAGAGAAATAATACATAAAGCTCCTTAGAAAGTACCAGTCTGACAAAAACATCCCAGAGAATTCTACACGTAAAACTCTTAAATCCTGTTTTCTGGCTATAGATTAAATATTTTGGATTAAAAATGATACAGAGTAATTTTCAGATCATGACCCTTGGCATTTCTTTTTTCCTGGTTTGGTTCCCTGTCTATGTGCAAATATTCACCCCTTTCATAACAAATATGTTCTGAATTGCTCAGAGTAGAGACAAAGCACACATTTATAATAATCCTTATTTTACAGATGGGAAAACCAAGTCACAGAGAAGACTGTATTGGTTCCAACATTTCCTGTTATTAGAACTATGACTGGGTCCATCATTTACTGAATCCCTCTGAGCAGCTGCCCCACTGCCTCCTCAATAATTTGTTTTTAGTGGGGTTTATGTGCGAGTACCAAGCAGCTGAGATGCCTGTTGGCTGTTCAGGGTCTGATGCCAAATTAAAGGGGACCCAAATGCTGCACAAAGACTAAACAGAGTCAGTGGTACGAACAAACAAATCGCTGTTTGCAGATTTCAGTGGAGGTGAATTATTTCCCATTAGCTGAACGCAGTGTGGAAGAGTAAGGCAGGAACTGGTGCCAGAGTTCTGGGGTGGCTAGGAGAATCTTCCCAGCAGAGAGCATAGGGAAGGAGAGAATGAGAAGAAATTTCCCAAGAGAGGAACCAGAATGTCTGGATGCAGCTTCAAATTGAGAGCCCTTCACATTCCTGCCCCTCGTGCAGACAGGCAGAAAGACTCTTGGAACCAGGATGTACAATCTCAAAGTCATTGCAAATGTAATTTACACTCCCTTACATGGGATGCAATCTTAGTATAAACCAAGCTCCTTTGCACAAATCCCTGATTTCTAGTGCATGTTGTTTGATTCTTGGTGCTGTTTCAATTTAATATTTCTAGAGCTCTGACTAGAATATCAGAAAGCTTAAACAATTTATTAGCTTCTCTTGTATTTTGTTCAGCATAATAAAATAGATCGTCATTCTACTGTCAGCTCTGTTAATGTTTATTCTCAGTCTTTTCCCCCATAACATTCTCTTCTCATTTCTGCACATATTTCTCATCTACTTTCATTCTTTTCTCAATAACAACAATATGCAAGCAAAACACTAATTCTAGTTGTCTTACTACCAATGTTTTTCCTTTCTTTTTGACTCATTTGAATTCTGAGAGTTTATTTTGTTAGCAGAATTGGACAAACATCTCTCTAATTATGAAGTAAGAACAGAAACAGCTCAAAAATACAGTATTTCTTCTTAAATATGAGAAACTACAGAAGCAGGAAGTCAGTTGTTCACTGATCTAGAATCACAAAATAATATAGGTTGAAAGACATCTCTGAGGGTCATCTAATACAACTCCTTAACCAAAATCAAGGCTATCTTAAAAAGTAAATCAGTCTGCTCCAGGCCTTCACTAGCCAGGTTTTAAGATCGCCTAGGACAGAGATTCTGCAGTCTCTCTGGACACCCGTCCAGTGTTCAAGTAAGAATCAACCAATGGTACTTCCAAACTCCCCACACACTTCCAGCGAAGGGAAGGGTGTTACCATTATGGCACTGTGTGCAAGCAGACAGCGACGGGCCCGTGAGACCCCACCAGCCTTGTGGGGAGAGCACAGCACAAGGCTTCCCAAAACACCTTCACTGACTGCCCCCGATGCCAGGAGGGCAACTCCTGCCCCAGAGTGCAGCACCCGTTCCTGCTGCCCACAGCACGGGAAGTGCCAAAGCCTTCTTCCCCCCGTGACTTGGCTTTGTTTCTGTGTATCTGGTACGCAGGCGAGGAGTTCTGCACCTGCACGAAAGCCATGGAATCCATGATCTTGGCCTGCCTCGCTGGCAACTCTCCCTCTGCCTCTTGGTGGTGGTAATCATTCTTTTCTTTAGTCTGTGGAAAGGCGTGAAGACTTCAGGAAAGGTAGAGCTAATATCTTGACTACATTTTTTTGTCTACTTTAAGAAGTCTCCTAATTGTAGAAAGCAAGAAAATAAATCACTGATTTTGAGGAATGCTCAGGAACCGAACTATCACATTTCTTGTCTGATATTCCAACTGGAAATTTTATTAATGTATTATTTTCAATTCAACACTAGTGGTTTCACCCAGAAAATATTCTGAAATACTCAAAATTGCCTTAAATGTGCATCCTATTCTTAGCCAAATGTACTAATGTTTCAATGGTATAAGAGGCTTTGGTTTTGTTATATAAAATGCCATGTCAAGAGAAATATTTGATGAAAGTCATTTGAAATCACTCTTTGACATCCCTCAGAAAATACCTCAACAGAAATTCTAGAGTTGGATACATCTGAAAGCTTTTTGTACATTTTCATGAAAGTATCACCTAACATCAAGCAATGACTGCTCTTTTTACTAAACAACATAGAGATTAGGAGCTAATCAGCAGTCTTACACACACTGACAATGTCTTCTGTTTGTCAAAACTGTCTGCTACTGGTATCTGTAAACCTATATATGAAAAGATTCATGACACACAACAGCATTTTCCCTCATGTCCTAAGAAGAGCTTCTCCATCAAACTGAATGGACTAAACCAAGAAAATGCCATCTGTACTTCTTACATATTCTTAACTCTTCTGTACCAGCTGATTAACCTTTGCGATCTCTGTTGTCCGCAGGTTGTTTGGATAACAGCCACTTTGCCTTATGTTGTATTATTTGTCTTATTAATACATGGAATAACCCTGCCAGGTGCATACAATGGAATAAATGCATACCTGCACATAGATTTCAGAAGATTAAGAGAAGCCACAGTAAGTGTACTCTTCTGTTCTCATTCCCTAATTATTAAACCTGTTGCCCTTGTTATTGAAACTGAAACTATTACAGCTAACTTCTGGAAATAAATAGCCATGCTTCTGCCTAAGTACTAGTCCACTGTCTCTGACAGTTTAACTTTCCAATACTCTCCAAAACAGAACTCTCTCACACTGAACCCAAGCAATTCAGATCACAAAACACCTGCGTGAAGGTGCTTACAGGTGCGGCAGACCCTTAAAAAAGTCCATGCTTTGACTGCACCAAGGAAACTGCAATATCCTTTATACAGGAAAAGTGGAGTCATGCAAAAATTTAGCTCTCAAAAGGCTAAGAATTCCCTCAGGAAGAAAATCTTGCTTTCTGAATCGCTAGCTTAAATATTAACCTAGAAAACACAAATCCTGGCCTATGCAAACCTTGCTAAACATATAAAGTCAGGACTAACTCACCTAATCAAACCATGGTTCTTCATACAAATAAGATTTTCAATAGTATGGTGTTCTTGTCTTACTATTGAAAGTAATGTACATTTCACTGTATCATTGAACAACATTTGGTTGGTATCCAAACCAACCCAATTTGTGGAGTAACTTGGAATTAAGACTTATTTCATACATTGTAAAGCAAAATCTACACGTATAGTCACTAATACATTAATTTAGCAGCATTTCAGATCTACAAAGAACAAAGACTGCAGAGATATTTTACCCCTCTACTATTCTAAAAATAGCATAAATTATGTATAAGACAGTAGTATCTCTATGGATGGGTCACAAGGCCATTCAAATGGTTATAAATCTGAAAAGAGATGACATCATTTTACTAGAACGAAATGCATCATCTTGAAAAATTGCAGCTTTCAGAAATGTCTGCAGTCTGTCCATAGTTGCACTGTACCTTTCCTATGAATCCTATGTTGATTTTTCCTGAATTATTAAAGGACCTCAAGTATTAGAATAGTTATATTTTTTATATTCTTAGCCAAAAAATACTTTCCTGACTTTTTAATACTAAATTTGAAAATGAGCATTTCTTCAAAAACAAATCCAGACCCCATGTCTATTTCGGAATAATCAAATCAAACTTCAAATATGGGATTTTCACCCACCTTTGCCACAAGGCAGTAGCCACGCCAGTAATTCACATTTATGCATACACACAAATACAAATACGCAAAGATGAACATAGCAGGTGCTCATATTTTTCTTATATATTTTAAGTGCTGTTTGGAAGCAAACATCCCAATTTCAGCTAGATGTCTATAGAGCTGTACCAGCTTGCACCAGCTCAGAATCCAGGCCTCCATATCTGCCTTCTGCTTCTGGAAGGATATTCTGTGCGCTGCTCTTTCTTGGCTTAATATTTCTGCAGCTGCTATTTAGATGACCCTGAAGTGATTTGTTTCTAAGACTAAATTTTTCAGACAACAACAACAAAAAGTTACACTAGAATAATAAAAGACTAAAGATCACTTATGCTGAGAAGTGTCACTAACTGCTTTGTCATGTCAGCCCTTCCCCTCTTGGAGACTGGGACCCCTGCTGCTGCAATAGCCTTGTGTGTTTAATCTTTGTCCTCAGGCTCCAAAGAATATAATCCCACTTCATTTCTATGGCACTGCATCCCTGGATGTGATTTACGATTTTTTTATTTCTTCCAAATGAAGAATCTAACAAAGAAACGTTTAAGTCACAAACGGTAATGACCCACAGAGGGCTTTGCCAATGCTCTTCTAAAAGCCCTTAGATCCCTGCCAAGGTGTGCCCCATTTACTGGAGCCACAAATGGCACTGCACTGAATATGCACAAAAGGTAAAATGGGATAAACACTGAAGAAAGCTGGAAAGACTGACATCTGCCTACTGTAAAATGTTTCTATTTTTAACACATATAAAAACAACATCCTATCATGAAATATATTAGACTATGCATCGATCAAAGCCGTGAAAACGAGAAACATGAGCATGAACTGCAGAACGAGCCCTGCTGTTTTACATCCTGCTTGGTTAGAACAAAGAGAATGGTTTGCATTTAATCTTAATTGCAAAGGAATTTCTGGTTTCTGCCCTTCTTTCCCTTCACCTTGATCTTCTCAATTTGTTTCCTAATCAGCTACTATGAGCCAAGACTCTTACTCAACAGATACCTCAGCATGTGCTTAAATCCTTTGGGAGGCAGCAGGTGGTCTCTTATTTGAGTCAACAGGACTTAAGCACATGCTTAAGAGTGCTTGAATAGTAAGAAAGGGTGAGTACAACTGTACTGGCAAGATACAAAAGAGACACAGAAACACTAAAAACAAGTGCCTTATGGTGGCAGTATGCAGCTCTGGCTAGAGTTTAAACAAAATTGATGTTAAAAATTTCCACAAATTTTGCCAACAACAAAAGCTATCTGAATTTTTTAGAAAAACAAGAACAAATACAAGAGGCTTTGCATCCCTCCTTCTGCATTCTTATCCACATAAATGCTTTTCAGAGAGTGCAACCCTATTTGATCTCAACCTTTGTGTGAAAATAGAATATTAAGATGTAAATGGTATATAAAAAGAATGAGTAAGGAATTAAGGTTACAGATTATTTTGTTATTCATTGAAAGAAAAAAAAAACCTGTATGAACTACAATTTGAGAAAATCATATCCTCCCATCCACTCGTTAGCAATAAACACTTCATAGACTACTCTTCATATTATCTTTCAAGTAATCAACTCTCCACAGTTCATAAAATTAAGTTTTTCTACAAACCCAGAGTACCATAAGTGGTTCCCGGTCTCCAGCAGGAAGCAGTTGAAAGCCTCTATCATCTATGTTGAGAAAAGACGTGATCACCAGCCTAAGTGCTTTCATGTATCACATCAGAATAGGATAAGGCACTCTCTTCCTTTCCACTAGGCCAAATACGAAAGCGTAGCACTAAAATCCCAATGCAGATAGAGCTCATAAGCTGCTTAGATCTGTTAGAAAGCCGCTGCTGAATCTAATGTATCTGATTTTGTAGAGATGGATGAATGATGGAATCCAGAGCTTTTCACAGTTCTTTCAGAGCTCTTGGCAGATTTAATTGAATGTTGCAGATCTCATTTTGAGGAATGTTGAGTATTACTCACACCACTGACTTCGCTACCTCTGTTGAAGATGCTCGTTTAAATATCTCTGTGTAACAACAGAAAAGGGGAAACCCTCAATAACCGAGGTAGGCTATTTTTGGGTTTCTGGTTCAGGGAACCAGGACTGTGGCATTGTTCCTGACTGGATGAATGGATGTTGGTATGGAGGGACAGTGTAGAACATGTTATAGCTTTTAAAATGTTTTCCCTAGTGGATCATCCTTAAAACGATCAAGCTGCATCTAAACTGAAATTTAATGACTATCACAGAAATAACTCTTTCTCCAACTAAACAAGAAAGCTGAGAGATAATCTGCATGGCTCTGTTCACAGCACATCACTCATTCTTCAGCTCCTGAATCAGGAAAGTATTGTGTAAAGTGCACTAACAGAGACACAAGGAAGCTCCAGTAGGAGAAAGAAAACGTCCTATAACTCTTGACCCATTAACTATTTTCAGTTTTCTGGTTGTACATTCTGAGCTAACTTGGCACAAGAACTATTGGAAGTGTATTTCTGTAACCTGGGAGAAAAACCCTGCAGTCATTTCAGTACTGGGTAAAATCTCAGAAGTGCATGTCCCACTGCACAGCCCACCAGGGCAGCAGTGTGTGTGTGCACTGAGGACTTGCCCACTGCTCCAGCCTCACCTCCTCAAGTTAGGCCATTCCAGACCAGGGCCATGCTCAACGTGACACGCTCCCAACAGCATGAATGCCAATTGTTCTCCAAATCCAGTTGTCTTGCTTTTCTCCTGATGTATCCTCGTGGACTGAACTGACACTGGCAATGTTGGTGTCATTATGCAGGTCTGGATTGATGCAGCTACTCAGATATTTTACTCCTTAGGAGCTGGGTTTGGCGTTTTAATTGCATTTGCCAGTTACAATAAGTTTGACAACAACTGCTACAGGTAAGAGCTTATTCTTCCATTACTGCTGCAAAATTATACTATTTTACTCTGACTGCAGCTGAAATAAGTATTAAGCTATCTTTTTATCTTCAGTCATATATTAATGATGGTGAATTTTGTGTAGACATAGTAACCAACCCAAATCTTGAAACACTGTCTTCCCTAGTGAAATTTTAGTAACAGGAACCTGCCAAGATACCAGCTGCACTGCAAAGCAGAATGGGATTAGGTCTGGACTTTAGACAGCTGTGTAAACTGTGCTGGTGTTTGCCTTTCAAAAGTACCATTAAGTGCAACAGTGAACACAGGATGAAATCTTACTGGTCCAGGAACTAAATGCAGAAAGATTCCAGCTTCCAGAAGGGTTTCTGTGCTTTGGGATTATATTTCTGATATTTTACATTGCGTTCCAGTTCAGGAATGCACTTTAAATCAAGTCGGTTTGTTAAGTGTTTTGCGGAATCACCACCATGGAAATTCAACCAGAATCACTCTGCACCTTCAGAGAAATTCCAACCTTTAGATGTTTTGTTAACATTCCAATTGGGAATGAAAACAAGCATCACTTTTCCCATGAAATATAAATTCAGAAATTACATGTATTATAAATACATTGTGAACTGAAGGATGGGGGGAAAAAATGTTAAAGACAGTCCCCATCCAGTTCTTAAAGTGTTTTCTTACTGGGCTGTTCTTCTCTCCATGCTCAGGGATGCTTTGCTGACTAGCACCATTAACTGTGTCACAAGCTTCATCTCAGGATTTGCAATTTTCTCCATATTGGGCTACATGGCTCATGAGCACAAAGTTAAAATTGAGGATGTAGCTACTGAAGGTAGGCGCTTAATTTTATATTAATTTTACCCCTTTTTGTACACCATTTCTTTGCAACTGTGTTTATATTTGTTTCCAACAAGTGTGTGAAAATCTCACAGAAGTGAACTGAATTAACTTACTTGAAACTAGAACTCTGTGTTTAAACCCCCTGTTGAAATGTGAACTCTAAATGGTATTGATTCACCCCACCTCTACTGAATTGAAGATCCCCAGCCTATTGCCCCCACAGGTTTTGCCCATTCAACAAACAGGTATTTACCACTGGATAGTATCTTACAAAAGTACTGCTGTTCAGTGCCACAGGGACTGGTTTTGATGGTTCTGCTAAGCTCAGCTCTATAGTCCTTTCACTGGGAACAGGTCACCCATGGTCTCAGCTCCTGCACCTCTCATCACATCCAAGAGTTCACTTGCCAAACAGTAGAGTCCACATCCATCTAATTCCTTCTCCACTACAAAGCTGAAAAATAACTAGTAAGGTTGCAAATCCCATAGAAGATCATTTGAAGTGGAAAAGAATAGGACAGGGTTTTTTTAATACCAAAAAATCATGACTAAATAATTTAAAGCATTTTAGATATATTTTGCAAATTTTGTTCTAACAGGTACTCAGAGTGTGACAAGGACTGAAACGAAACTTAGTCGTGATTTATCTTATTAAAAAACACTTTTATGAAGATAAGAAACATCATTTAGTGACACCTTTTCTTCCCCATTTCTATTCCAGGAGCTGGTTTAGTTTTCATCCTGTACCCAGAGGCAATTTCAACTCTTTCAGGATCTACATTTTGGGCTGTGGTGTTCTTCATCATGCTCCTTACTCTTGGCATCGACAGTTCTGTGAGTATTTTTTTCCTTCTAGCCTTGACATTATTCTTTTCCTGTTATATTCTGTAACTGCAGAGGCATCAGCCTTAAGCAGGGGGTTACATTTCAAATAGACATTCTGTACATTCCCAAAATCTGTTTTCACAGTCATAGACAACATTTTAGACAACATTTTAGACAACAGAGACAGCAACACTATTACTCCCTGTATTATAAAGACTCTCAATCATTAAGAGGTTTAGGAAAAGATTAAACCTTTTACAATCCAGTAAATACTTACTCCCTGCTACTTTTTTATGACCTTACAGAGGGGCTGTTCATCAACAGTTATTACTATTTCAAGGTATGACCCAACTGAACTATTACTACTATGAACCTGCAAAAAGCTTTTGGAGCCCTGCTTGCAAAACACAACTAAGACATTGAGTAGAGTGGTTTCTAGAAGGGGTTATATTATATGTGCTGAAATCCATTAATCTGCTCAAGACAGACAATGTCTGAAGGTACTCCCATTGTTTTTCTACAAGTCATGATACAGAATTTCCTCTAAATTTAATCACAATTTAAAAACCGCACCAGAATATTTCCATAGTGGTTTCATTTTCCTATAATCTTACTGTTAAATGTCTAGTCTAACAAGTGTATTTCTCTTTCCATAATGTGATACATTTTATCCCACAATGATATTCAGGATCACAGAAACTTCATCCCAGAAAACATTCCAAGTCCCCAAACAACTGTTGTACTGCTTTGTTATTGCCAAAGAGATATCAAGACATCCTATTACATTTAGCTTAAAGGTTGATTAATTTCTGGAAAACCAAACAGGGTCTTCAAGGAATAGTGAACCGTGGACAAACTTTCATCCTCTATAGGAGGGTAGGGGTTTCTTACTATTCTAAAGCATAGAAGTCTCTTTTGAAGTTCAGAATGTACAAAGTTGATCCAGGAATTTCTTCCTGGAAATGGTAAAGCACAGTGTTTTCATTGCTTACAATTTCAGGAAAATTCATTCCTTTTCAAGGACAAGAAGGGAAAGAATGAAATGACACGGAGAAGAGCAAAACTGAAAAAAAAGGGGGTTGCAGCAGGAAGCTTTGATAATCATTGGCAAATAGCTGAATGAGATCTTGTGGAGTGAGGGCTGAGCTGTAAAGGTCAGATTCAGATCTAAATATTTCCAAAGTGTTTGGACTTTTGGATTCCAGCTGAGGTTCAGTGAAGTTTGTCTATATAGACTAAGATCTGGATCTTTAGACAAAAGTTTGAGTGAAGATTATATCTGCGACTGTAGCTTGACCATTTTTCAACTGTAAGCAAATATGAAGGATTGAAATGAAGGTTTCAGTGAAGGGTTTAGCAGAGTGAAAGGACATGAATGACCAGTAGGAAACAGGCAGAAGGAAGATGAAAATTCACAGAGAATTTTCACGCAGAACACACCTGTCCTACAAGTGGAGAAAACTCTTTCTTCTGGAGCTAATTTAAATACAATGAACTAGTGAACAGTGACCAAGTTTAGCTCTTTCCTTCTAAAAGGGGAAGGATTTACTGGTTCAAGATTTATCCTAATTTCCCAAAGAAAACTTGGGTCCTGGAGTAATTTTTATGGTGATAATTCTCTGTTACTGATTTCAAACAGGAATATTTTAATCAAATGCTTATAGGAAAGGGACAGGCTATGTCAGCACCTGCTTACCAACTATTGTATTGCACCAAGCACGCCAGGTCTTGCTGTGGTCTTTTAGCATCACAAAAAGCATAGAATTAAGCCTCTCCAAAATATTAAATAAATTTGTTTACTATGACAAAAAATTGAAATTAATTTTCATAGCTTTCTGTTGGAGTGGGGGCAGAATGTTTTAATTAGTGGAAAGAAATTAAAATTCATAACCACCTACATAATCCAGCAATTTAAATGAAAACTTGGAAAGTACCTTTCCTGTATTGCAAAACAATGGCTAATATTCAGCATTAACTTCTAGAAAGCAAAGTAAAATTCTTTCATGTTGTCAACAAAAAAAAAATTACATCAAGCTTCCTTTGTAGTAATTCTTCCAGATCTGTAAAAACTTCTGTCAAGCTGGATTTCGTTAATCAATGCCTAAAGTGAATCTTTGTTCAGTACACTTGCTTTACGTGCTTGTCGTGCCTGTCTTTATTTAAGAAATATCTTGAGGGGCTTAGTTACTTAAGCTACCAGCTTTTTCCCCAGAGTTTATTAAAATGCAGATCATTTTCCCCAAAGTACTGTCTACTTATTGTTCTGTTGAGTCAGCAAAGAGGATGGTCAGAGGATACGGATATGGAGGCAACAACCACTGCTCCTGATGTCCAGTTCCCTGACTCAATCCTTTACCAGAAGAAAATAAAGCCTCCTAACAGCAGTGACTTACAGCTGAAATGTCAGAAATCACAGAGTGGTTGGGTATTAATTACACAAAGTGCTTTGCATTCTTCAGTCTGTGATTCCAACAGTCAGTAGCATTTAACCAGAGCTCTTGCCTTCCCTTCCTCAGATGGGTGGGATGGAGGCTGTCATCACTGGCTTGGCAGATGATTTCCACCTTCTGAAGCAGCACAGAAAGCTCTTCACCTTCGGTGTTTCTTTTGGCACCTTCCTACTTGCCCTTTTTTGCATTACCAATGTAAGTACAACCAAAGTTTCCATAAAAATGTTACCTTAAAAATGCCATTAACCCTGTCAGATGAAATATGGATAGGTTCAGACGACTATTTTTATTATAAATTTTAGTTCTTAAACAACTTCTGTTCAGAACATCACTTTTAATCTTACATATATGAAGTTTCTCTGGGTTTTGGCACAAGACCATTTGCTATCAAGCAAGCCTACAGGTCTTTGTTCCAAAGAGCTGTCTGTGCCACTGCTGGGTTTGTTTGGTTCTGTGTGCTTTCTTTTGTTTGTTTGGGTGTTTGTTTTTTTTATTGGTTTGGTTTTGGATTTTTTAGTCATATTAGATGGAACTGGGTAGAGTGCTTATTCCTCTATGAGGAACTAAGAACTTCAAGTGACCAGACCATCTCGCTGTTCTCTTCTTGAAGAAAGTAAGAGACACTCACTTCTTATGAGTGTAGTGATAATAATGATCTCCTCTCCCCACCTTGTTTCTTAATGTTCCTTCATGTACCTAGATCTTCACATCTTTTACTCTTAACACCATATAAAGCACACAGAAAACTTTCCCTGAATATCTAGTAACCTGTATTTATCACTGCCATCAGACTGAATGTTTTGCCTTTTGACAGCTAATTGAGAAATGAGAATCACAGTGTTCTAGGCTGGAGAAAACTTTCTTTTTTTTTGACCATAAAAAAAGCAAAGAGACCTGTTAGCAAAGATGCCAAAATTGTCAGAAAACATCTCAAACTTGAGGAAACCACCATGAAAGCAGATGTGCTGAATCTCTCTCCATCCCTAGAAATAGTTTCCACATCTATTCTTAAGATTATTGAAATGACATAAGTTTATAAATAACTAAGTTCTTTTTAAATTAAAATACCCCCAATATTTTCACTCCAGTTGCCTCAAACTGAGAAACATTAGAGACTCTAAAAACAGATATATCATTTAAAATACCTAGCCTTTTAATACCATACTATTTCTATGGATACCTAAAAACTGAATATGCTCTTGTTTATTCAAAGTTTCAACCGGAATAAAACTTCCTGAAGTACAATATCAGAATAAATTCAGTGTTAAGAACCTGAACAGGTTCCAGTGGGTGCAATTCCACTGCCACCAAGTGAGTTACAGCTATTCAAGATAACAACCTAACTCTAGCTTTTAAATAATGGCACCTGGTTAGACTCAAGTTTACCCCTCCAGCTGCAATTCACAAAACTGTCCAGAATTGTCCAAATGTATTGGTTCGCGTAACTAAAGAACAACGTTTCTAATGCGTAAAAAATAAAAAGAAAAACCCTTGTGAGAACATCACATGAAATTAATGTTTGATTTTGCCCCCTGAATTTTTAAGGCCATGTTTTCAAAAGTAGCTGTTTCTGAACAAATATGTTTCTTACAAAATCATATCAGTAATTCACTTTGCTAAGTTTGATTGCAAAGGCATTCATTTGGAGCAGGTGTAGAGCAAAAACAAGAGGTCAAACTCAAATGTCCTTCCATATGCAACATTTTCTAACACAACAACCAAAGTTCATTCCATTTCCGGACTAGTCCCCACAGAATTAAAAACCTAGATGAGGCCTAAGTATTGGTCTCCCTATTTTTGTAAATATGCACAGCTGTTTCAGAAAAACATCTTGGGAAAAAAAAAAAGAAGGCAACTGATTACAGAGACTAAAATCACCTACAGATCTAAACAGCACGAGTATTATTTATACCACTGGTGTTAAAAAACACAGAAAATAATTCCTTTGTTCCACTCTTTCTGAACAGGCGTAATCCGATTAAGTTTGGTTGTAAAAAGATATTTTAACAAAAATCTACTGCAACTGCAAACATTCCGGTTGTTTACATGTGATAAAGTTTCCTGAAACACTTAATTGGGGTTCATTTTGAAACAAATCTTGATCTAATGGTCTTCCATTCCTCTTTTAGTCCACACTCAGTAAAATGAGCAGTAATTTACACAAATACATACCACATTGTAAAACAAGGCAAAAAGTAGTCAAATTGCAGCTAAAAGAAATATCAGTGAAACAATACTTTAGTAAATGCATTTCCAGTTCTCAGTCATGAACCACTGAAGCACAAAATGTGCTGTTGTGAAGACAAGGTTTGCTGTCTCCACTGAGCAAAGGTTTGCAAATACCACAGCCCAGAGACTAAACAGGGCACAGCAGCTTCTTCCTGTGCTGCTGACAGAATTAATATCACCTTCTGTCTTGGGAGGAACAGTGGGCAAGAGAGATGCAGGCAGTCAGGGAAAAGGGGACATCAGACCAGCACTGCAGATTCACTGGCCTGCAGAACAAGTGGCCTTAGGAACAAAGTGACTGATAATGCCTATGGAAACTCTTGGAGTGCTCCATTCCGGCCATTAATTTAGGAAGTTCTTCATTACCTGCTGTAGACAGGCCCTGCCCTACAAGCTGCTGATCATTTCCCCAAACTTCCACTGAACAGGAGTGCCAAGAGAACTCACTAACCTGAGTTGAGGCTTCTGTTTCCCAGTGAAATGAGGACATGGGTGAAAAGAAGCCTCTTTAGAAGAGTTGCAAGTCTGATTCCACTATTTTGTATGCAGCTATGAACTTGTGTCTGCAGCATTAGATCCATACTAAAATACATGGGTTAAGATAATGCTTCAAGTAAAGCAGATTTCTGTTAAGGAGATACTAAACTACTGAGATTATTCTGTTTGTAACTTCACTTTGTGGCATCTTTTAACTCCCCACTGCAGGGTGGAATTTATGTGCTCACACTTCTGGACACATTTGCAGCTGGCACTTCAATATTGTTTGCTGTTCTAATGGAGGCAATCGGAGTTTCCTGGTTTTATGGTAAGCACTTCCTTTTGCACATGCAAAAGCTTTTCTGAAATTCCAAGTGCTCATGACAGGCTTACACATCACTTTAAGGGAAAACAGCATAGCCTTGTATATGTGAAACCATGACAAGTCAGGTTTCATAGAATGATTTTCACCTGATTTTTGAGCAGTGACAGGAACGCAGACATTCAGTGGGCCAAGCTTTGAAACCCTGCACAAAGCCAAAGCAAACAACCTTGTGGAAGGGACTGGGATGGGATGGAAAAGTTACTACTTTTGCCAGTATTTTACAACTCAGTAGTGCTGGTGACTTGAAGTAGCAGGTTTAGACTTGATACTTTGAAAGCAAGTAGATTAGCCTAAATACAGACTCACCTGTTCCCACTTTTCATTATTCCCCCAAGGCCAGTCTCAAGCATTCCCCACACAATAGAAATAAAGGTAGCATTTAGTTATAATAATTCCTACATTAATCCCTTTTGTTTGAGACAATATTCTACTTCATTGTAAAACACTAGCAGTTTATTCACCTTATTTCATAGAATGCTATGAAATACCCAACATACTAGATACCAGAAATTCTATTGCTAGTATTTGATACTAATTTCTGCCACAAAAAGGGAGCAGTGATTTACTTTATCCCAAATATGGCAAGCTTTAGGAGTATTCAGTTGATCTCTGGCACTAGACTGGAATCACTGTGTGCCAATCAGAGTGCAGTGATATGCTATAGCCATCTAAAAATATATAACCTCTTCTTTTCCTTCCTAATCTCCTCTTTATTCTCATGCTATACTTCCTGACTGATCATAACTCTTTTCCCTATTACAAAGTTTCAGTGTCATAGCAGCCTGCAAATCATCTTCCCTTTAAGTAGTTGCCCTGATTCCCAATAAGATTGTTCTTTCACTGAAAGCCATGTTCATTTTTATTCAGACATAGTGTTTATAGCTAATGTATGATTCAGGGCATTCTTAGACATTATGATTGTTACTGCTATTTACCTCAGTCACTTATTTATCCATCCATTCTGCCTTACCATGTTCTTCTAATCAAACAAACTTTATCTTGCAGTTAAAAAACTGCTGAAGAGTGAGAGAAATGAAAGAATGGCATTCATTCATAAAGCTGTTCAATCTACTAAAAGAATCATTTCTAGCTTTAATGCACTAATTCTGTCACCCAACATCAGCATGGAGCAAGCAGCACATATGCTGATGTCTCTCAAAATAATGGAGGCACTTTATTTCACAGACAACTGTCTTTAATCCCTGTGAAAGAGCTGAATGTGTACAAGTGATCACAGCTTAACTTGGAAGCAGAGGCTTCTTCAGTTTCTAAGGGCAAGTTATCTTCTGCTACTATTAAAACAGGATTTACTGCATTTTACAGTAGCTAGGCTTTGTACGTGGTTCGCAAATCAGGCCAAAGTTAATCAAATTTTATTTTACACCCTCTGTCTTTTATTATTTTTTCTTTTCTTCCTCCAGCCTCCCCATAATCAGGAAAATATCTATTCATTTCTCTTAAGCAGCTGACAGATGTTTCTACTGACACAGCATGACCTGTTGCTTTATAAAGAACTTATTACAGCCCCGGGTGCTATTTAAACTTATTAAATCTGGCATGATCTTGTCTGCCTCTTTTTTCTGATAGACCCCAGTTGCCTTAATGACCCAGCTGAATATTAAGCCAGCCTAAAGGCAAGCATTGACATTTTGGTACAGACTAAAAACATGGAAATTTAGTTCAAATTATACCTATGACCATTTACTGTGAAGTTTCTTTTTGCAAGGACCAACTGTATAGGTAAGAGAAGGGAGAGCTAGCTTGCTTTACTATGCAGATGTACTTTAGTTATGACTGCTAACTTGTTACCAATTTTCCTTGTCTGCAACCCTGATATCTTTCTGATGAATATTCTAAAAAATGTCAGACACCTCTCCCACTGGCACAAAACTGGTCTTTGGTTTCACTTGCAGGAAAATCTCTATTCAGTCAGATTTTACTGTGAACATCTCCCCAAACAACTAGAACAAGCTCAGTATGAGCTTGAAATTTTATATCATCCCTATCTGCAATCTCACTGCTTTCATTTACTTAATTTTTTTTTTTTAAAAATCCCTTAGACTGGAATTTCAGGCCAAAAGCAGAATTTTTTTTTTAAAAGAAACCCAAAAGAACCAAAACCCAAAAAAAAACCCCAAACAACAAACAGAAACCACCCCAGCCGAAGATCAACTGTTTGATTTTGCAGAAGGGGAAGAACTTACAGCACTGACCGCTACTACTTATCTCTGCTGACAGAGGTGTTTGAGTGGATGTGTGCCTGGCCTGAGAGAGGATGAATGCACACATTCCCACAGAATGGAAATACAAATGGGGCAAACCAGCTCAGAGAGCTGATTGCACTGCCACGCTGGGGAAACGTTCGCTACAGTGCTGCTTGCTTTCACACTAGCACAGTGGTTTACAGAGTTCCAGCAGGCAGCAACTGCAGGACTTACTGGTGACTACAATTGTAGACTTCCATTCTGTCTGAACTCTCATCTCTGCATCAGATGAAGGAAGGTTGGCCCAGTGTGAGGAGGGTAAATTGCATTTATAGCCAAATCTACTTTTCGTTTTCTTCCTAATCTGCTCTTTCTCGCATATTGATTTACTTCCCTCGACAACACATTATGTAGAAATTTTCTGTGCCATTTAATAGACCACTGCATGACAAAATGGTGACATTCTCAGGCAGATGCAGTGTTTATTAGTACAGAAATTAGAGTGAAAGTCTTTCTGGGTATTTAACCAGCTCCTGATAATGAATTCTAAGTATCTCTGAAACCAAGCCCTACAGGTACCATCATCTATAGCTATAGCTGTGTTCTGCTTAAAGGCTGATTCTTAGAACTTTATTTGAAGTCATGTAGTACTGGAAAAGCACATTGTGGAAAAGAGCTGTCTGAGAGCATGGCCTACTCATCCCCCATTTTCACCAGAAATTGAGCACCAAGCACTGTCTGAGCTCCAAACGCATCTGTCTGGAAACATATGAATAAAATTCTGATATATGTGGTCCTTGTCTTTGACCTTCTACACAATGATAAATTTCAGTCAGTGTTCATAGCAGTTAAAATTCAGTCACTTTAAAGTTCACAGAAAGCACTGCAAATAGAATCAGATTAAGTTTAAAGAGCATTTGCAGATCCTTTTTGGTTATTTCTCTTCACCGGGACATAATACTAGGGGCTGGAAATTTTTTGGAGACACTTACACTCAAATGTCTAGACCCTGACAATATTTTGCATCCTCATTGCATAAAATGGACTAACTCAAGCTGTCCCAATTATTCACATTAAATAAATTAAATAAATTGCACTGAACTGACACACAAGAAGAGAAATAATCTTTATGGAAAACTATACATTCTCTCTAATAAACAAATATTCATGGTAAAAAGCTGCATTTCTGCTGTTTACTTAATGGGTTCATGATTAAAAGTAAACTTCTACAACACATCAAGTATAATAAATTATAAACAAATAGTCTGACATGACAGAATGCACAGAGCCAATGTCTCTAAGGTGTAAAGTCAGAGATTGTTTTCTTTTTACAGAAAACAGAGAAGGATCATTTTTTCCCCGTTTTATATCAGTGTTAATCATCCCATTCTAAAGTGACATAGTTTTGTACATATTTACAATAAACAGAAGAATTGCCCTAGTTTCCTGGAAAAGTGATAAATAAGAAATTATATTTGTAACGCATATAAAGAACATTCTGTGGCATTCAGTGGAAAGTAAATATGCCTTTAAGTGGAACAAAAATCTCCTTTGATAAATTAAGAATCATATGAATCTACTTCATTATCAGCAACCCGTTTGTGTAAGGGTCTACACTTTCTTGCAGTGTACTCGTAATCACATGGAGGAATTAGGTTACAATAATCTATAACTATTTAAAAAATTGAGTCCCATTTACAACTTAAATTCTAGATATTTGTGAAATGTCTCTTTTGAGTGGTAATGCTGCTGTCTGCAACAGGCTTTAAGTGCTCACAGGCATTTAAGTCTTGAGTAAAGTGATGTCAAAGACACATCTAGACACTGAAAGGAGATTAATATTGTTATTTTTCATGTCTTCTGATTTGGAAGTCATTCATGTCTGCTTTCTGAAAAAAATGTTTTGGGTATGCCAGCATCTCATCAGTTTAGACTGAAGTCAGTCTCATGCTTGCATCTACTTACATCTACTCTAGGTGTGGACAGATTCAGTGAAGACATCCAACAAATGATGGGCTTCAAACCAGGCCTCTACTGGAGATTGTGCTGGAAATTTGTTAGTCCTGCTTTTTTATTGGTAAGTGTTGATAATTATTCCATCATGTTAAGAATATTAGTGTGTTGCTTCCCAGAATATACAATAGATAGCAAGAGCAAGGTACCTATTGCTGTGCCAGATACTGTTGGGATGAACAGAAGACATTCCAATTTTATTCTTTTTTCACTTTGAAATTATATGCAGGTTATATCTTGTATAATACATTTCAGTTGTGAAAGAGAAGCTAATGGTGGTTGTGGTCTTCTTCTGTTCCTTCATTTTAGCATGATTTTAAGAAGGCAGCTTTTCTTAGGGAGTGTCCTCCCTGTCCCTGCAGCACCCGTGCATATTAAACACAAACCATGCCCTTGGGAAAATAAGCTAGCCAGGGATAAGAGATTGTGTTAGAAACAATGTATTTTTCATTGAAGGACACCAAGATCCCCAAACTGCGGAATGACACCTTAGAAAAACTACTACACAACTACACCTGTAATAAGGTCTGTGAAACAGTGAAGACTTGTATAAAATATACCTTGTAAGCTGCCTGTTGGAAAAAACTAGTGTTCCATTGCATTAGGGAAAAAAAAACCCCGAAGTGTGAATTTGGTTGCTTTGTGTAAAGGTTAGATTCAGTATTAACCTACAGTTTTATATTGGAATCTCTTCCTATGCATATTTGTAAATCAAAAGGTCAGGATAATAATACGGAAATTTGACCTCGCTATGATTTTAGGAGACAATTACTTGCATTAAAGCTGTGCATTCTTAAAGCAGTACTGATATTGAAAATATACACTGGGTAGGCTTTTAGGACAGGTCCACTTTTTCTTTTAAATATAAAAGCTTATGACCCCAGTTAATCCATAAGCACCTACCAAGCCTGTATTAATTATCCTTTTAAACACAGTTCTATAAAGGAACTTGTATGGAACTATATTCTGCAGCACTTCAAGAAGGCTGACTCAAGCAGAATGGAAGAATGCTGGAGCAAGCTTCCTTAGATTTTGCACACAAGGAGACAGTTGAAAATTTAAATTTTACAATGAGAGTTGTAACAATCTAGCTAAAGGTGCAGAGCCCATCAGTCTAACCTTCAGGTAGTTCAAGAGGTCTTGGGGAAAGAGCCTCAATACCTTCCTAGAAAAGTCTAAAAACATAAGGGTCAGAATAAATCCGTAGATAATGTATCTCTCAGCCATCACAATGCACACTTCTTTTTCTCCATCTGGAAGTTCTTGAAGCTCTTTCTCCATATTGTCTGCAGCTATGTACATAACCCCAAGAAAAATCTCAAAATAGAATTAGTATTTTTCTAACCAGATTCCACATTATCATCTTCCTTTAACCACACTATCCTGGTGTAGTCTTTGAAATCCTAGGCTCAAAACAGTTTAATTTGAAATTGAAATATGGAGCAGAACATATAGCCCCAAGAACCAAATCAAGGAACTCTGCATGTTACACAGCCCACGTGGATTTAACAGGACAGAAGCAGGGTGGTACCCCACTCTTTCCTTCTTGCATCTAGCACTGGACAGGGCAGCACAGGAAGAAAGAACAGCTTTGTTTTCCAGGACATAAGGCTGCTCTGCCTTTCCTCAGTCAATGTATCATGCTGTAGTTTGCATTATGCCTCTCATTGAAAAATGGGTACAAAGCTTTTAAATAAAATCTAATGTTCCTAGAAAACAAAGAATGTAAAAACAATAGATCCTGCAGATTTTCTGCTTGACTACAGAATCCCTTTTTTATATCTGAAACACTAGTTTAAATAAGGCAGTAGCAGACAATCACCTGAACTTCCCACCAAAATTTCAAATAATCTGTCCAGAGTAGCTAAAATGAACTGTTAATACTAGCAAACACACCGTGAACTTTAACAGATTAAGCAGTAAGAGGCACACAGTAAACAGGCTGAAGATAAATAGTAAAGCTGGTTTGAAATACACCTTAGGGTAAGCTGCCTAATAGAACACCTGGAATCAGTTTTCCAGTAAGGTTCTTCATTTTAAAACCATGGTTCATTTTATACTTTCTTCTCTAGTTTGTCGTGATAGTCAGCATAATAAATTTCAAGCCTCTGACCTACGATGACTACACCTTCCCTCTCTGGGCAAACCGCATTGGCTGGGGAATAGCGTTATCCTCAATGATCCTTGTGCCTGCCTATATCATCTATAAATTTATGAATGTGCGTGGGACCTTTAAAGAAGTAAGTGGAACACTAATCAAATGTCATGAAATGTTGCTGTGAAATGAAATGGCTGGGTCTAAGTTGGCAGTTTATGTCTCTCCCAAAACTTATTACTTATGAGTGACCTTTTGAATCCATCTGTCAGGTGGATCAGTGGTTTGAGGTAGGATTACTGTATTCTGTTGAGTTTCTAGACAGAAATTAGCTTTCCAGAAAGTCCATAATAAATGTGAAAAATCATTTTAATGCATGTAATTGATCCAATTGATGAGATTAGATTTTTGTTATTAACAAAGAATGTACAAATTATGGTATCTTCATATTCAGCTATGAGGTATGGTCTTCAAACTGTTCCGTACTTTTATTTATCAGTTCAAAATGGCACAGGATTAAGGTTCACTAACCATATCATTTTTACCATCATATTAACTTTACCTTCACTGTCTATATAGCCTTACTATTATCTATAGTCTTAAAACATCTAATGGTGCTCAGAAGCCTCCTCACCACTATACAGCACCAATTTTTTTCCCATCACATCATAATTTTATAACCTAATCTAGACCCACTGACTGACACCTAGTTCTACGGCTCTCCTTTCCCACAGATACAGTTACACAATGGTGTAGCAAGATACAGATGATGGGTAAATCACTGAACCAACACCACACACAGAATTAAGCAGAAAATAGGATCTCAACCTTTACATAGGTCACATTCTCCTCACACCGACCCAGCAGACCCAAAGGAACAAAGGCCTTGTATCTGAAACATTACAGTCATCTCATGTAATATTCACCTCAGAAAGGCACCCCCAAGTTGGAACTCTTCAGCTGCCCTGTTTTCATCAGCTCCAACATCTCAGTGTTGTGCACAATTTCTAGATCTCATTTCCAGCAGTTCTATAAGCCCTTTGTTTTGTTCCGTCCTGGGGGTGTGAAAATCGGTTTGTTCCAACCCATTTTCTACAAGCATTTAAGTCTCAAAGAATAATTTTTACTGGCCCATCAGGCTTTTGCCTTCTTGCTCAAGTATACTGATACAGGGACACAGAAACCTTTGGCCAAAACCACATTCTCTCATTCATTTTATATTGTTAGCAAGTTCTGGTTTGTCTGTTACTGATCCTGCAAAGAGCAACTCTCCAGTTTCCCCATGAGCATTATGGCAAAAGGCTAATATATTACATCCAAGTACCTAGCACAAGATATGATGCCCTAAATTGTGGCTCTTAAAAGGATGGGTGAAGGCATCATCTTAATCTAATGGGAACTCCTTAAATTGGTTGAAAGTTCCTAATAAATCAAAATCTACACGTGATCTCAAAGGGCAGAGCCTGGGGTAAACAAGGGAGATAAGCTGGGAAATACCAACACCTCCTTCCTCTTCCACTCTGGGACTGACCAAGCCTCTTACAGCACTAACAGAAAAGCATGAATTTAGGGGATTTAAGACCTGTGATACCAACTTGTTCCTGACATTCTTTTCTATATGCACTTGCTGAATATTTGGATATAGTATTTGCATAAACTTTCTACTGTTGTTCTTATATTAAAGGCTAACACTCAAGGGCTTATAACAGGCTTATTCTCTGAGTGACTGAATAAAGGCACATGATACAGAGATATTAAAGATTTAAGTTACCATTTAAAATAAAGTTCATGCTACTTCCTCACTATAGATTGGGGATTACATACATAATCCCACTTCATATGGCTGACGTTTTTTCCTCTTCTTCCTGTCTGGTTTAGAGACTAGCATACTGCATCACACCTGAAAATGAGCACCAACTTGTGGCCCAAGGAAATGTCAGGCAGTTTAAGGTTTGTACACCTTTCACATGCTTTTTCTCCTGATACCAACCCTTTCCTGTCTTTAGCAACAATTACAGGTTTGCACCAATCTCCTCATAGTCAGTGCCTTTGCAGGTCTGTAGTTCTTTATTTCTGCCAGCATGACAAGAGGCAGGAGGCTCAGTACCATATGCATCAACTCTTTTGGAAGGCTTTTTGGGACCCTCCTTCTTTGACTGAGGAGAGCCCTCAATTTTACAGATCATCTGAATCTGGTCTTTTAGGTTGTGTTTGAATACTGTGAGCTCTCACCAAGAAACAAAGGTATTTCCAAACAATCATGTGCATTTGAAGAGGTCATGGTTTCTCACTCAGTTACTGCACAGCAAGCTGAAGTCATGTTTCCAAAACTGCAATTATGTCCCACAACACACAGTAAACAGCAAAACAAATATCCACTGTCAGAGCTTACCTCTAATGTCATGAAATGAGGTACCACCAGGTCACATAGAATTGGCTTTCCCCACAGAACTAGAGCTGATTGAAAACACTGCTGGAGACTTCATAAGCCACGAAAAATATGCTATACATTTCCAAATACTGCTTTCCTTTTCGCAAATAAAATGAGCTTATTGAAATAAACTCCTTTATGTAAAAGATAAAAAGGATGCAAATGTGAAGCTTGTTACACTTATCAGCATTCATGCTGGACCACTTTCTGTCTTCAAAGTTGAAAGCAACTGGAATTATGCACACCTCCACAAAACATGACCCAGATTTTATAGTGGTGGTTTGTATGTTGATACTCAAAAAAAAAATCAATCTGGCTTTTGCTTATTCTGAAAGATATTGTTTGAAGTAAATTTTGGCTTTTAAAGGAAATCATCTGTGTAGATTTATGGGATGCAGAATGAAAGCACAAATAGGCTTCCTGTTTCATGACCACAATTTATTTGATGTGGCCAAGAATATGAAATAGCACAACACCTCTTCCTGCCTTCTCTTTCTCCTGTTTCTGCCCTCAGTTGTCAGTTGATTTACTGTTCCTGCTGTAACTCAGTGTTTCCAGGGGCAGATGTTCCTGTGTAAAAGGGCTATAAAGAGCCATTCCACAGTACTGGTCTTCTGAACACAAATCTGTGACAAAAAGGTAGCAAATTAATTTCACATAAATTAGAAAAGGCTGTCCTCAGAAGTAAACTACTAAAGTTACCTCAAGCCATGCCAAACATGAGAGCATTTTAATTTGCTGCCATCCTCAATGAACAGCTAGGAATGGCTTTGTTATGCTAAAGCATATTTAGTGTTTCGTTCACAATGTTTAAGATTGTAAACAAAACACTGCCTACTGTAATCAAATACAAATATTTTATTCCCATATACGTCCGCTGGTTCTGAGTTTTAAAACTGAATTGAGAGCTGACTAAGTATCCTTTATATTCAGAGCACTTCTCACTGCAAGCTGGAATTCACAGACATTTAGTTGCAGAGTGGATAGTCTATCCATTATTTTGAAACTTCTCTGTAACTCTAGATTTGTCAAACAATGTATCTGTCAGCATCATCATTTGAATCAATTATGTAATTTAACAACCACTTCTGCTTCCTTACAGCTCCAACACTGGCTAACAATATGACAACCAACAGATCAAGGAAAAAGCCCAAGTTCTGCTAAACTGAGAATATGGAAAAGTCAAGTTCAAAGCTCCCTCACTTATGCTTGGCCCAGGCTGGCTCAGAGCTTATCTACTGACTTTGAGGGAAGACATCTGCTCTCTGTTGTCAATGCCTCCCTTCTATTACTTGGCTTCAAATGATCTTTAAAGACTCCATTTAATTTTTCCTGCATCCTTTGGTGCCATGAAATCCCTACATGACCAAAACTTGTGAGTTTTGCTATTGGCAGAAGTAGAGGAGGGGGGAGCAGAGGAAAAGAGCAATCAGCGTAAGTTAAGTGCTTTTTTATTGTGAAGAAGTGAACTAAACTTTTCTGACAGTAATAATTACTTCAGATATTCATGCCACAACCTATTTTAAACTAACAACACCTGAGCGTTCTTAGATCTAAGGAAAGAGTACACCTGAGTTATGACAAAAGAGCAATTTTAACTATGTACTACTCATGTCATTATCTTCCTTGCCATACTGCCCTTTGGGATGTGAGTTTGCATCCTTCTGAAGCGAAGGCTCAGTGCTTCAGTTTCAGTGGTCTGTTATTAGTTCCTTCTCTTGGTGAAGAACATTGTCTTTGCTGTACATGTCCATGCATTTTTCTGACCAGTTTCATTACACAAGCTGAAGAGCAGCAGGAACAGAATTCCTGTTACCGTTACTAGTGCAGAACACAGCTTAATATCACAGTGTACTTCATGAAAGAGATATTCTCTTATATCAACAACTGAAATGGCTTTATCATATGATCCACACTCCGCAGACTTTTCCAGCTAAGCATGAAAGTTACATCCAAATAGACAGACTCATCTTTTTGTTGTATTTTGTTCCAAATAAAGAACATAAAATACATAGGAAGAGAATTTTTAGAATTACATAATTACCAAGTGGCACAAAAAAACAAACTGGCTTTATTCTCCTGCTGTGAACATGCTATTATTATAATTCAACCAGGATTCACCTACCAAAATGCAGTAAGATTTTCTCGAATAATTTTAAAGTATATTTTAGGCACACTTAGCTCTCTAAGCCTAATCCAGCTCTATTCTCTAGTAGTATTATGCAAAGTAGAAGATACAGAAAAAACTCTGCATTTGGGTGCTGTTCTTATTCTGTGGTCACTTGTCACTGTAGGACCTTTCAAGTGATCACTACATTCAGTAGCTTTGAGTTAGTTCTTGTAATTATTTATCACTAGGTCTACAGTAATTTTCAGAGGCAGTAGCTTCTCAGCTGGATCCAACCCAGAGTTTACCTCTGGACATTACCTCTGATTTTTTTTGTCTCTATACATTTAATGGAGCTTATCTTTTAAATTTATGTAGTGCTTCCTCTTTTTAAAAAAGACCTTTTAAATAGATGGGCCTTTATTATTTATAAAACAATTTTTGTTGAGTTGTTTTCTTTTTTAAAATAGCCAAGTTTAAAAGTGCCAAGTGTTTTTGGGCTTTTTCTATTTAACATTGATTTCTGTTCAAAATAATGAAAGGGAAATTTCTCTTCTTATTCATTCTTTTCCTCCAACATATTCAATACTTCAGAACGAACCAAGTGTTGTCCTTCTCTTGAAGAGTCTCTGTGACAAAGAGTAGTTTTATTTAAACAGGGTTTTAAACCCAAAGAATACTTTCTTCTAATTATAAAGGAAGTCTTAGTCTCTGGCCCAGCTGATGGCCAACAGCTGCTTAAACCCTGTTATTAAATATATTTCAATAATAAAGGAATTCCAAATGTTGCAGTTCTAATGCTGTAATTACACAAGAGGCTAAATAGTGAAAATATGTTGAAGGCTTCAAAAAAGTCATCCCACCAACTTCCCAGTTAATCTCATTTTTATTGTTTGCCAAACTAAATGAGATTCTTTCCATTGTTTCAAAGCCTACTTTTCAACAATACAGCTGCTTCAGTCACTGGCTTGGCATGGCTCAAAAGCTTCTTAGCATAGATGTAATTACCAAGTTTTGAAACTCCTGGGGGCTGTTTAACATGGAGCTTTAACAGGTTGTCACGTTACAGATTGTTTGGTTGGCTTATGATTGGAAATGCTAAAAACCTACACCAGTGTTCACTTGTAACACATCCCATCAGCACCATCCCTGCAGCACAACCCACGGAGGAAAAGCCTCATTTCCTCACCACTCTGCTCTTACACAGGAGCAAAGCTACCATAGCATGGGAGTGAAATCAGCTTTACCCAGTGTGTTCAGGTTTGATTGCATTTTTAATACCAACTCCCAAGGCAATTACCTACTATATTATTTTTATTTCTGTTATTGCATAACTTCTTAGGTTTAGTGTAGTATTTATAGCTCAGGACTACATTGCACTATTGCCACCTTGTTCTGAGGTTTTATAGGTAAAGAACTTGCAATCTATACAGAAGACAAAAGTCATATCAAAGAAAGTAGGAATCTTATTACCAGAATTACCCTGAATGAAAAAGACAATACGCAGTGCATGACTACATAGGTAGACTTTAAATTCAAGATGTTGCCCAAAGAAAGTCTCCCCCCAAATAATATGACTTCTGTTCTGGAGACAAATATCTTCAATTCTCCACAGAATAAGATGATGAACTACCTCATGCCTCTTGGATGATGAATGATGCCATTAGACACAAACTAGCATCTATTCAAATGACAAATACTTTTGTGAAGACTAGGTTATGTTCATTTCCTCCACTCAGTGATATGGTACAGACAGTCCAATAAGAAGCCATAGCACAGGCACCCACCTCCTCTTAGGCACCTGCTTTGGGCTCCAAATACATTTTCAATATGGAAAATATCAAATGCCACAAAGATATTCATCTCCCTTCAGTTAAAACACTTATAGTTAAAAAGCAAAATACCAAAACCTCCAGTCAGGTCCTTATCATCCATATCACTTAACTGCAAGTCTTCCCCTACCTCTAGCTTGACTTTTCAGCCCAGCAGCTCACCCTCATCTGTACCTATTTCAAGAATAGACTCCCTCTGGGGAATGCCACTCTCCCAGATATCCCCATGGAATGGCAAGTACATGCTGACTAAGTAGGCAGCCCACTTTTTAAAGAAGAAAATTTTTGGTACAAGCTGATTCCAGACACAGAATCATCTGTTTGCTAATTATATTGGCTGTTTGGGTAACAAGCCCGTGGGAAGAACTCAGTGAAGCAATTAAAGAGCTCATTTGACAGCTCTGGAAATATTTCCTCGAAAGCCTTTTCTTAATCTGATAAAGGAAGCAGCTGTCATACATCAGTATCTCTCTTCTGCCCTTTCTTTCGACCAGTGAAAAAGACCTGCCTGTGATCCATAATGTTTCATCAGTCCACAGAAAGTTAGCACAAAGGAAAGAGATCCTCCATTCTCTCTTTGTACCCCTCCCTGCTGTCATTCAGCCAGAGAATTCTTCACATCCTTGGAACTATTCTAAAGCTACATTACTGAAACTCCACAGGTTTAGATTTCTGGAAGAAACAGTGGGCCTTTCAAGGCAATAGTCCAAAAAGCACTAGTGCTATTTAGTACTGGGCCCCTGTTTGACCCGTATCTTTTCTCTCAGTCTTTCTTGTGTTCCATCCTGTCCTGAGACACACACCCTGGCAACACTTGAAAGACATCTTACCATAGTGAGGGATTCTGCAGGATATCCAGGACCAAACATGATATTTTAAATATAGAACATCGGAGAATTACTTGGCTGTAACTACTGTGCATGTTCCCTAACTGCACGTGCAATGTGTGTTTTATGTACTTTTCCCAGAGGAAATTTCCTGTACTTGGTCATTTCTTTTCAGCAAAATTCCATTTAAGTGTTATTATTTAAAAGGATCAAGCCCAAACATTTTGTATATACATTCACTTCTTATGCTATTGTTTTGACATGAATTAAGTTCATTTTGTACTGTTAGGTTGTAGGAGGCCACATCAAAAGTTCTTTTGCTGTTAATGTCTCTTTTGCAGTTCTTCCAATTCATACAGCATTAATTAGCAGATACTTGCTAAATTGTATGGGAGTAGATACTTGCTCTTAGGGAGTTTTCATTCATATCCTGGACTGCTTCACTAAGTTTCATGAGGAACTGGCAAATGTTTAAGAATTTCTTTCCTAAGAACCAAATTAAAACTGTAGTTCAACAATTTCAAAAGAGGTGAGACTTAAAAATATTTTACTTGCAGTGCCATGTTAAAACATTTTAAAATGAGCCTGAAGGACTCAGACATTAGAAAGCTATCACAGTTCAACAAATGACAATATATAGCCCTATCTGCAGAAATTATGTGTGAACTCTGAGCCTCTTGGAGCAGTAAACTAGGACGTTTTTGTTCTAACACACTTTATTCTCTCAGTACTAGGAATATTTATGGTCTGCAGTTCACCTCATGTAAGAACCCAATCTTCTTAATGTAAAGGCTAACATGATGTTTCAGATTAGACCCCTGAACAACCTGGGAGACTCTCTCAGCTACCTTCCTCTGACTCATAGCCATGTTCTTGCTGGTGACTATGGGCTTACCTAGCTAATCAGTGGAAAGTGATTAATTTGTACGGTGGTACTGGTCAAATTTAGACCAAATTTAGGTGCATCTAAATTCATCTGAGACTACTATAGAGAGCTACATGGGCAATAAAAACATTTCAATCAGTAAAAGAACATAACAGGGTAATACAGTCACTTTTAAGTACAGCATTCGATTGGTTTTCCTTCAGCATTTAAAGACAGAATGTGCTCAGACAGATTGCACTCACTGTGTGAGTGACGAGCAGAAGCAGGCAGAGAAACTGAAGACCACCAGAAGAATATAAATGACACAGATATGATTGTGTTCAGTGAAACTGTGCTCTTAGAAGGACATGGAGGTGTCTAGATGTGAATGGCTGAGAAGAGCAGGGAAGAAATGGAGAGGTTTAAGTCTCAGTCCAGCAGTGCAACCCTCATGTACATTAACCATGACTGCATTAATTTCCATGAGAACAGGGGGCCTTTCCTGCCCAAGCACTGACAGCAAGACTGAGTCACCTATGTGCTTTGCTTTCCTCCTTTCTTAAGGTGTTTCTTTAGCTGCTGTACTAAACATGAGTTGCCTAATTTCATTATAAGGAAACAGAATAAATTCAGTGAATTAAGAGAATTACTAAGCCTTAAGCTGGCTTTCTTTTGAAGGTGTCATTTTTTCTTGGTCACTGCCAAGAGGCATCAAACGTGCAGGTGACCTGCATTTGTAATTTACCTTGCACTTTCTGTGAACTTTTCTGCAAGACTCAGCTCTCCTTTGCTATGGGCAATATCAGTTACAAAGGGAGAACCTCCAAACAGTACATTTTGAAAATAAATCCTAATAGGTCTGATGAAGATTTGCCTTACAAATAAAAGCTTTACAGTGAGCATTTACTTGGTTTACACCAGTGTTTTACTTAATTTTTAATGCCTTTTTATAGCAGTGACTAGAATTTAACTTAGATAAGGGTACCTCTGTATAGGAAATATTTTAATATTTTTACCAGTTTTTTTAATTTTAATAGAATATCTGTATATTGTAAGGCGAGACATTCAACTTTGATGTAACAAGGTTATCACACGAGACCTATCTCTCCATTATAGGATTTTGTAGTCAGCCAGTCTAGTTCAATATGTTGGCCTTTGATTATAAATGTAAAAACGTGATAAAGGAGAATAGAACATTACCTACAGCTAATGCACATTGTAGCACAATATTCTCCATTGCTGCCTTAATCTCATAGAATGAAGTCATGTGTTTTTAATTTATATTCTAAAAAAAACCAAAAAAATCCAGAGTATCCTTTGGCTGCAATTTTGTGTTGTTAGATGACTTAACATTAAACCAAATGTGTAAGTGTCCAGTAAATCTACTTCCAAAGCAAGAGAACACATTGCAGTTTTCAGGAATAAGTCTTCATAGGAGCTCAAAACTTGCCACTAGTAAAAATACTCTCCAAAGTGCCCCAGTGACCAAAAGTGTCCAAACACAGCCACTATGTTTCCATGCCCGATTCCATTAATTGTGCAATCTGCAGGTCAATTTTGCCTTTTTTTTTTTTTTGAAGTCTTTGGTTATCTGGGGAAAATGGCATTTGAAATTTTTTTCATTAATTTTTGTTTTTTCAAAGGGAGACACCTACATGTCCATGTGTGTAATTAAAAACAACTACATTTCTTATAAATAGGATATGGATGTGTGTGATGTGTGCTGGTTAACTATACTTAAAATGCTGATAAAGATGGTGAATGTAAAGTATTTGTCCTCATACCTCTGTCTTTCTGTGATCAGTGTAAATAAGAACTGTTTTAAGCTGTGCATTAATGTAACAGATTATCCCAATATTGTGTATAAAATTATTTAAATAAAATCTGACAAATATGCACATAACAGGAGTATAAAGAAAAGGATTATGTACCAAGAATTTACTTCTGACAGTCAATTAAAAGCTGAAATGAAAGTTTTGCTTTTTGTCAATACTATTCAAGCTAAAGCTTCGCAGGGGCAGCTGGTCCTTGGCTCAGCAGACAGCTAAAAGCAAAATCCCAAAAGCAGGAAACCTACATAGCTCTCAACCTTCAGGAGACTGTTCACATCCTTTTGGTGTCCAGTGGATGCAGTGGGCAGATTAATTTCTACATTTCAGAAAAGTAATTACAGTAATGCAATGAAGCTTTCACAACCACACATTGAAAGGAAATAATCAAGACCTTCTAGGAACATGAATCAAAATGCATAGCACAGAGGCCCTAATTCCCCAAGGCTACATTGTTCTCCTTTTTACAAGAAATTCCTTTTGCCTTGTTAACTTTGCCATAAATAGTAATAGCCATAAGCACATTATTCTTAATTTACAGATCAGCCAGGAAAAGGTGACTCAACCCAACATAAATGAAGAATAGGTAACAATGATTTTTTTTTACTATCACTTTAACCATTTTCTTATATTTCCACACCAATTTCTTATATTTCCACATCAATAACAAAAAGCACTATTTCCAAAGGTACATTTTGTTAGACTATCTCACTTGTGTCCATACAAATTTTATACTTGGAACATACAGAAGCTAATGACCTTCCTCAGTGCTTTTTTCTTTAAGCAGATCTCAGTATTACTAAGGTGCAGCCTTCAATTGTTTATATTTCTCTACTGCCTTCAAGCAAGAAAAGCATGGTTTAAATTACTTTAATACATCTGAAAAACTGAACAAAATTTTCGTATGTCAGTTTTCAATCATGTCAAACACTCAAACCCACAAATTAATATTAAAACAATTAAAAGTTGATTAATTTCAAGATATATCAAAACAAATTTCTGTGAAACACAAACTATTTTACTGTTCAACAACAGCCTGTTTACAAAATTTTCATTTTACCACTACTCTTCATTCTCCATCAACTGTTTTAACCAACTTTCAGTCCATCAGCAAGTCGTTCAGATTCACCATTAACAGATTATTAGAGATGTAAAACTAGGTAGGGATTATGTAAAATAATGGAATAATTTTGTCCTCCTGGAAGTATTATTGAAACCAAGTTTCCTATCTGGTTTTGGCTACCTACGTCACCTCTTCTGATATCCCCCTAATTTACTCTAAAAGCAGGAATTTAAGTAGCATCCTGTGTCAACACCCGAAGCAGAAGAGGCAGATGAGGTACTGGATGCTACCAGGAGTACCAACGACTGTGTGGGCATCCCTGATTCCTCAGCAGCTCAGATTTGTACAAGTAAACATGAAATTTCAATTCGCTCTCTTACTTAAGCTAATATTTATAACCTAAGATAACTTAAAATGCAGAAGCACAACACAAATTACCTTTGAGAAGAAAATTGGAGGTTTTGAAAAGTCAGAACACATCTGGTTCTTTTTTCATTACAAGACAAATCAACACTGCTGCCAAAAAGCTGAAATATTACATTCTTGTACAAGCAGAGAGAACAAAGAGAAAACTGATACGATGTGTTTAAAAGTAATGACTGAAGTAACAAGGACTGGTTTTTAAAAGTTCAACAAGAAACCACTTTAGCCTTTTTTAAAACTAAGTGAACTGCTAGAATTGAAAGAGATCCAGAAATGCTTACTTGCATAATCCACCAATGTGTAATTCCACCAATAAATCAAGAGCAATTCCTAGAGAACAGAAAGGCCCTCTCCTTCCTCAGCTGTAAAAACAGTGATAATACTGCTAATCTCCATGAAGTTCTGAAATATCTGGGACAGACCAGAGCAACAGCATTACACAAACCAGATATTAGAACCCTTCACTCCTAGAATTATTAAAACTCTTTAAAGCACATACTAAAACAGCTTCTCCCCTTCTTGTGGTTTGCAATAAAGAACTAAAATAAGTCAATAATTTTCTTCCTAGATGTCTACAAAGTGTGTGTGGAAACATTTACACATTTTAATGAAAGTTGTTCCACATCACGTAAATCAACATTGAACCAAACTGGAAAGTTCAACATCTACTGGTCTTAATTTCTCCTTGTGCACACAAGCAGACTCAAAGTTCAGCCAGCCATTAATTACTTTTCTTCAGTGTCATGTTAAAATCAAATTGTGAAATTTACTGTCATTTCAGGCAAAAATGTATGGTCAAACCATTGATTTCCATTTCAGCAAAGATTTAGTTCTCAAGTTACACAGACAGAAATCAACTTTAACCAAAATATATGACACTGCATACATTTTCAGAAGGCACCAGTGCAGGAGGTTTATTACTTTTAGTCACTGACACTCAGATAAAAACAACATAATTTAAGATACTTGCATACCACTGAAACATCTTAAAATGAAAATCCATTTTTTAATTTCCTTTCTCTCTGCCAAAGCAAGAAAACAATCAAGCAGGGAATACTGTTGGTCAATACTGTTTTTCTAAATCCCTGATCACAAATTTTCCAAAGACAGGCTTGGGAAACACTTGAAGTTCAAGTTGTCTTAACTAATTGACACACAGTATCATTTCTGATAAATTCACGAGATTGATGTTCAGAATTGTGTGTTCGGTTTTATCAAAAAAAAGCACTTGCTTCCCACAAATATCAACATGAACATTATTGTTTCTATATGAATTTCTGAAAGCAGCACTTCGCAACGACATTAACCAACGTGAGCATGACAGTTCACAGAGAACAAAATTGTCATTTTGGTCTAAGTGGTATTCACTCGCTACCTTTTAACAAAACCTTCCCCAAACAGCTACAGCAAAAATAAAGCACATGTAGGTAGCGAAAAAAAGTTGTAATTTCTGGCAGAGAAAAAGTTCTACCACCTTTCAAAGAAGAGATGCTTGATGCTTCATTCAATGGTGCTCATGAAAGAATCTTTCAAGAAATTCAATATTTTGACATTGAATACGACCAGAAATTACCACAGTTACAGCTACTCAATTGCAAAACTGGAAGTATAATAATCAATATTCCATATTTTTACCCATTTTAATTTGTAAAAGAGAAAAAAAAATCATAGACAGGAAACAGGAAAAAGTTCACAAAACACAAAAGGTGTTTCTAGTCTCTCTATCCCTGCAGCAGCAAAATCCTCTCACAGTTCTGACTCAGAGAGGCTCAGGTGGAAAGGGACCACAGGGGGTCATCCAGTTATGTTCAGGTGGAATTTCCTGTCCCTCACTTTCTGCCCATTCCTTCTCGTCCTCTTGCTCCACCCCACTGAGCAGAGCCTGCTCCATCCTCTGACACCTCCTGCAGATACTGACAGACCCTGAGGAGGTCCCCCTCAGTCACCTCCCAAGCCAGCTAAGGCTAATTCCTCCCTCCCTAAGAAGGGAAGCTTATCCTAGAAGTTTAAGGTAAATATGGGTGATTTTCTTGCAACCACATACATATTTATCTAAACCATTTCCTGACTTCTTTGCAGAACACACATTAAAGGAATCACAGACCAGAATTTTGAGCCTGAGGTGAAACAGACACCGACTGCCAGATAATGGATCTTGTCCTGATTTTACTTCCCAGAACCAATTTATCTTTCTGCCACCAACTGTCTTCATTAGAACTCTGGTCCTGAGTTGAACAACAGTCAGTCTTCCATGTTCTGCTGAGGTCATTGATAGCTTCCCTTAAGCTTCTGCTTTCCAATCTTGAAGTTAATTAAGCCTGATTGTAAAGAGTATATTGATTAAACAGCCAATTTTGAATTCTTCCTTCACTTAGCCTTCACCATCAGTAATGATAAATCTGAAGGGGACAAAGGCATTTCAGGGCTGCATGGTGAGAAACAGAAATCACCAGGAGTTTCACAAAGTAAAAGGAGAACCCTCTAAAGGAACACACAGCATCAATGAAGTCAGGCCATGGCACACATGGACTGGCAGCAGCTCTGCCAGGTGACTCTAATGCTGTCCCCAAGCTGCACTGCACCACATTCCAGGCTTCTGTTCAGGAATGTCCAGGCTTCAGGTTTGGAGCTATGCAACCTGTGCATGGGTTTCCTTGTCCTCTACTCAAAACAAGTCAGCTGTGGTATTGAAACCATCTGCTGCTCATTCGGTCTAGGCCAAACCATAGAAATACAGGAGTTGTACACGAAATAGGAAACCTGAAATCCCTTTAAAACAGCATGAAGCATTATGTTTTCCATAAAACATTCTATAATCGAAGAATACATAAATAAGTGTCGATAGCTGAAGACTGTGAAATTTTCATGTTAGAAAGAGGCGATTTTATTTATTTTGCAAATACTACATTTTGCTTCCCGTTCCACTGGGCTTCAATGGCCCCATTCCTACTGGGATAGTAAATAAGGCTGAGAATTAACTGTGTAAGAACTTTGATTTCCCATTTTTGGAAAAGAACAAACTGGCTTTCAATTTATAGTTGTCTCATCCAAAACAATGGCAAGGAAAGCTTGGGTGCTGATTGAGTGCCAGTGCAACCACCTAGAAAGGACAGAAGCCCATATCAGCTTTGCTCTGGTTTGAAATACTTAGGCAGCCTAGGAATTTCAAAATCTATTTTTAAATGACTATTTTGCTCTTTTGCTATTTCTTAATCATGTTGCATTTACCTCCTGAACTGACCCTGAAACCCTTGAACTATTTTGTTTTTTGTTTTTAAATCTGTTTTATTTAAAAATTAAACCTGAAATATTCATCTCCCTCCTAGGCATATAGAATACTCTTTGTTATTCAAGAACTAAATGACCTGTTTTCTACTCATCTGATTTGATGTTTTTGTCCCCGTAATATGCCAGTTCAGTAGTTCACATTTTCCATTGACTTTTCAATGCTTTCTGAAGCCAAAATGACATTACCCTTTAAGTACATGAGGCTGTTGTCATCAAGAAAGAGGTAGCACAGAAAAGTCACTGTATACAAAGCTAAGATACAATTAAGCAACTAAAAAGAAGAAAAAGAATAATGATCAACCATTTCTGCTCCCATTCACCCTTTCCATGCAGAGCCCACTTGGAGATACATCAGCTCTAACATTCCTCACAATACAAATGAGGGTAGCAGGCAAGTTCAGGTCAGGAGGAGCTCAGTTCAGGCTTCATGTTGTGGGTTGTACTTTTATTTGGGGTTTTTCAGGGGGGGTGGTTCAGACACAGGAGTCCCATGTGTGACAAAACTTCAAAGACAAGAGACCTCGCCAACTCTTGTAGATGTTTTGGTCTGAGCAATAGTCCTGGAAAGACCTTTTTAGGCACTATGCAGGGCCTGACCTAAAGAATTTTGAGACATTTCAGTTTCCTATATTCAAGGAACACAGTTCATTTTCCCCTGATTTACAATCTAGTCCATGACAAATGAGTGATCACTGTGATTTTTCATTTGCCATCATTAGCACCTATCAGCAATACCAGCCTGGTTTCCAGGAATATATTCAACCCCCCTACACATGCTATGACTATACCAGAAGAGACATTTTTGACTATTTTGTTAGTAAACTCAGTCTCCATAAGATTAATATTAGAACTGACCAAATGAGGACCTCAATCTAACAAAAACATTATGAGATAAATATTTTGTAAAACAGACTGTATTTTTAGGCAAGAAGTTAGAACTTCTGTCAAAAAAACTAAGCTAACTCTTCCAATATTTTGTTTCAGAAAATTTATTTTTACAAAGCCAGGGAGAGATAATTTACTGCTTTGTTCTTCATAACACTTAGCTACAATTTCAGAAAAAATAATCCTTTTATGTCTATTGAATAGCTAACTTCTGCTCAGATATTTGCTAAGACCACAGTATGTTTTACAGAATAAATACAGATGATAGAGAAAGTTAGACAATTTTGACTGGATCCTGAGTTCCTTTAACTCATGCTATATTCCCCTTTCTGGGCCAAATACAAAATTATGACCTATACAGATGTTTATTAGACTGCACATACAAAACACTGTTCCATGCACAAAATCAGTAATAAGTTATTGCTATTACCTTCATTGATTTTTCTGCTATGTGTATTGGGTTTGAAACAACTCTGTACTCACAATGTAGGTCTGTGTAATCCTACAATGTGAAAACCAAAAATTATAAAAATACCCCTTAGAATTATTCAAGAGGTTTCAAAGATCTTCTGCAGTTTTAGTGCAATCCATTCTCAATAGTGACAATATGCTTGAGCAAATCTGGCTTTTCAGCATTTCTTCAGCCATCTGATTTCCTTCCAAACACCTGCTGCTATCTGATGTGACAAAAGGTCAAACTTAGAAAATTCCTTAAAATTTATTTCAATAATAAAAGTCAGTAAACTTCCCATAAACCACAGCATAATTGCTGTGACTATGACAGTTTAATCCAATTCAAGAGGAAAAAAAACCACTTTGGTCTGGTAACCAACTCATTCAGACAATTTGGACTCTAATCTAATTCACAAAACATTAATCTGTCTAGTTCCTGATCTAAAAGCTACCATTCTCAATAACTTCCATCTGTTCTTATTTGAATGTTTTCAAGATGTATAAAAACATGTCAAATATCTTCCAGCAGGAAAAAGTATGTGCAATCACACTATTTTGATCCTTGTACAAGTCCTTTCTGTGATTTATAAACATTAAACATTAAATAACATACCAAATATAAGGCAGTTGAGAAATATTCAAGCAAGAAAAGTAATTCCTGATGCTAAAGTTCCTGTGTTTTTCCTATACATAATTACTAATAGAGCTTATAGATATGCATACAACATAGCAAAAAACAAGAGTAGCCTGATGTCAAGCAAAGCAATGTACTAATTTATAGAAAACTTCTTTATGAGAGGACTCCCATGAAAAAATAACTTTGTAAGTAACTCCCAGCTGCTGCTCCAGCCATCTCCAGCTCTTGGAAGACACTTTATTCCAATTCTATCTCTGTTGTGATTCAAGTATGTAGAGTAACACATGCCTCTTTAGTTCTTGTTTATTTGCTTTCTGTGCCCAACCAGTGCCAACTAGATTGATGCGTGTTTATGCCAACAGAAAACTCTTCTATTAAACCTGGCTATAATAAACTATAGACTCAAGTCCATTGATCATAGTTAGTATAATCCCCAGAGAGGGCACTTCCATCATTGCCAACAGTTTCCACAGCAGCAGTAATTTCATTTCCTATCAACCCAGGACTATGTCCGATTCAACTGTGTGAGTACACCTGGATTTGTCCAGTAAAGGCATTCAGAGGATATGCAGAAAATTCTCAGTTTGGCCATTCACCAAACAGCCAATCTCCCGTGAAGTGGTCGCACAGAGAAATAAAATGGGGGCAGAGGAAATGGAGGGAAACATCTTGCATGAATATCCACTGGAATTCAACATGAAATCTTGGACTTACAAACCTCTGCAGACACAGAAGTTGGGGGGTTTCGGCTCAAAGACTGGAAGAAGCTCCTGAGGGGAGAATTTCCATTCCACCATTGGCATATGTTACACTCCTATAGAATAATTCAGGACCTCCAAAGAAAAAGCACATATAAGCTCCCAGAAAATGTCTCCTGGTCTATACAAGCACCAGGTTACTGACATAAAATTGTGGTAACAAGCAGATGAAAGTTTTTCATTAGTTGTTGCCAGAGTGATTTTTTGGGATTTCATTAGAATTCTAAAAGGAAGCTTTCCTTTCCCCATCTTAGAACTATCAGACTGCATTCTCTAAGAAAACAGCCTCAACCATTTATAAATGAGGTTTATGATGGACAATGCAATATATTTTCTATAAATAGCGCTTTTCTTGTCAAGTATCTATCAAAATTTATTACCAAAACATTATTAATTGTCCCCAAGTCAACAGATTAAAATGTTTAAAGGGTTTAGAAACACAGAAAGAAAACGTACTTCTGCTATACACGGGCAAAGAATTTCAAGCCTCTAACCTGGTAAGCAAATCTGAAGCACAAGAACAACTACGACCTGTAAAAGTGACCAGTGTCTTCTGGATAGATAAAACTTGTCTGTAAACATGAAGACAACTGAACTACTAAGGGCTGCACTGAGCTGCAGAATGGTTTTACTGCCCCAAAATGGAGCACTGGCAGTAATCCTGTCTTTGAAATCAGACACTGTCACAAGCTGTGGGGCACAGCTGGCACGGCTAGAAGGAAGGAGAGCAGTAACTTAGGGCTGCTGCTAAACCCAATCTCACAACACCTCTTTATGGCTTCGTGCCGATGTCAAAGGTACAGAAACATTGTGACTTTTACCTCCTAGGTGTGCAAGAAACATATCCACATGGCAAAAATAACACCAGAGACAACTTTACTTGAACTCATACATCTTTTTCTCCGTGTTTTGCCAACTGCACATAAGCCGGCCACGCGTTATTTCTTATGCAGCAAAATATTTGAAAAAGTTGCAGCTGCACCACAGAGTAGGATTCCCATAAGAAAAACCATTGCTGGAAAGTTGGTGTTTATGCTAGGGGTAAGCTGTTAGGCACATGCTCTTGGTGCATAACATGACAATAAACAAAGCCTATATATTTTCTGGCTCGCAGACAAATACCATGCAATTAAATGTCAAATTAACTTGTGCAGCAACTGCTAATAGTTTCACATATTTGGAAAATAGAGCATTGGTTGTCTGTTACAAATTATTTAAGGCTGACTCATTTTCGAGGTTCCTAAGCACCATAGGGCTCCACAGCTTTTTCTGACACTGGCTGGCTTTCATAAAAATAACACCAAAGAAATTTTAGGAGTAATGATAATAAACAAGCCTGACATGATCTACTGGGGCTCTTTATTACAAAAACTATTTAGACAACAATATCTAGAGGCAAAGAGCTCTTGAGCAATAAAAAAATAAGTACTTTCCCCCTCAGGAAGCACATCTTCCTAGCATATTCCACCCATACCAAAATTTGGTCGTAGATAAGACTCTGAAATACTGAACAGTACAATTTTTTTTTTAACATGGTGTAAGTATTATGCAATTTTTAGTTCACATGACCACAGTCTAAAATGTTACTAGAAGGTACATTCAGACTCATGTATAGCTTTAGGTAATCCTGCCATGTCTTATTGTTCACCTATAAAGTCTATAGCCTACAAAGCATGGTGTGGTATTTAATTCCCTCACAGAAATCAGCTTATTCATAGAAGTTCTATGAAACCGCCAAAAGAAAAAAACAGTGAATTTAATACAACTTCTTAGCTTTTCTGATTAATATGCTGTACACAGCTGCTGTTCTTGATCCACTTCACTTGCAGCCTTTTACTTGGGTAATACTGCTCTTCTCTCACATACAATTGAAGGTGATAAACTTGACATTTTCCATACATTTGCAAATATACTAACCTATAGTAAGTTTGTTAAGCTCATTCAAATTCCAAAGATTAAAAAGGAAAAGGATGTACACACTTGACATCTCTGAACCCAGAGGTGTTCAGTAAAAATCAGTGTACATCACCCCACCCCGATCTAACATTCCGACAGCACGGCACAGCTTCCTCTTCTGTGCACAAGCCTCAGTTGCTTAGTATTGTCTCTTGGTGGGCTTGAAACAGAGAGGGAGAGCTTGGTTTATTTAAAAGATAGAACTATAAATAGTTTTTCCCAGTTATTCAGACATCTCACTTCAGGTATAAATGAGGTACAAAATATGTGTGTGTGTACAAATAAATAATTCTTCTGTTGAAAGTTGCCATAGAGACACACTACTTACTGTTGACCAGAATGATAGCTCCTGTTGAAGTAAACAGAGCTGAGAAGACAAGAAGATAATAGATCACAAGATTTAAAAACTAAAGTCGCATTAGTTTACCTCTTTAATAAAACTCATTAGTTACACAGAAATTAATTTTGTGCTGAATGTTCCTGTGGGCTCTTGCAACTCACTGACTTCAATGAAGTCAACTCATGGATGAATTTGACTCCCAGTTATACTGAGGTTCTCAATCCCTGATAAAGCTTATCTGCCAGTGTGGAGCTGAACAGGAGGACTGGGTCAGTAACAAGCTATCTGTCAACTTAAACTATGGTAACAGCTCTCCTGGCCCTAATAGGGCCTCAGAATACATCCCCACAAACCTCAGTGTCAGAGCTGCTAAAAAAAAAGTGGGTGTCAGAGCTCACGTGAGTTCTGACATTTTAATGCTCCTTGCAATTCAGCATATAGTTTTGTGTTCAAACATACAAAGTTTTTTACAAGTTTTAACTCCTACCTTCCTGTTCTTCACTATGCCTTTTCTGCCAAATCTGATGGGCACCTATATATCAGTTTACACAAGATTATTCTCATATCAGTGTCTTTCTCTTGGTGGATTATTCAAAAACACTCCTCCCCCCAGCATTGCTGACACCCTTAATAGGCTGGAAACAGCGCATCTTCCGGAAAATACGACTAGAACAGGATCAGTCTATTCAAGGTTAAACTTGACCCCTCTAATAATGCAAGATATAAAAGCAAAAAGCACTGGGAAGCCATTTTACCATCATCTCAGAAGTTTAATATGGTTGGGTTTAGACCAGTTAAGTTCCTCTTATTTAAGTAAGGGATGCACTGACATCCAAGACAAGAGCTCAGTCCGGTAGGAAAACTTCCAGTTCAGTCTACTTTAAAACTATTACAGCAAAAAGTACATTTAGTACAAGCAAAAACCATAGGTATTCCTGCAGGGCTCCAGGTGAAATGACTCCTCAAACAAATGCATTTTCAAAACAAAGTTGTACTTATTACCAAACAGACCTGCTCCATCCTCTGACTCAAGTCCATTGATCATAGTTGAACAACTGTGCTGCCTGTTCACACATCCACTACCAGGGCAAATAGTGCTTAGACAAATACCAGACAGCCCAGTTACCAGAAGATAGTTGTGAGAGGACATCAGCAAGCAAGGAAATCTTTTTAGATTTCTGAGACCTTGCTACAGGAAGTTCCTGCCATCCCACAAGATTTTGAAGTCTTCACCACTAAATACATATTTTTTACATCAGACAAATTCTCATATGTTGCTATTATCAAGAAAAGAAGTCACAGCACCAGTCACAAAAATACAATATTTAGTTTTGAAAAGAACTTTAACATTATATCCATAAAGGCAGACAAAATCTAATCAAGTGATATTATAAGATTTGCAGACACATGATGTTTTTAAATGGAAACAATCTGTATCCTTCAAATGTTTTGTAATATTTCTTTGAATGAAGAAAGGATTTAAAAACAAATAAGGCTAATTCTAATGTGGAGATAAGCACTTTTGCATCAACCAAATAAGATAGCTATAAAAATGCACATAAAACTAAGCAAAAACCTTCCTACTTCAGACTGATTATATTCAAACTGAAGTAAAAAAAAACAAATAATGCAAAAAGATTTGGCTGTAAAGAAGACAAATGTGCTCGAAAATGAAAACTCGTTTTAAACATTCAGTCCCCTCATACCAAAATCTCCCCTTTATAAGTCTTTATAAGCAGAACTTCAGCTCTAGAGGGTTTGGTCTGAATAAGGCTTTTTGAAAATGTAAGAAGAATCCATCACAGCTGCTGTATTCACTTTCTGACTGGGGGAATAGGCTGACTCTCCCTTTTCCCTGTCATCAGTAGGTCATGCAGGTATTAATGTCACCAGGAACTTTGCTTTCAGGTCTTTTTGCTCTCCTGCTAGATTTTATAACCAAAGACAAAAAGGAGCCTTGCCTGTGTGATCCACCATAGCAGTAGCAACAATCTTCCAACACTAAGTCCCTACTGAAAACTGGCTCACATCGAAGACATTGCCATAAAAGGACACCATTTTAGCCCCTCTGCATTGCTGAGAAGTCATTGCACTATTTGCAGGATCCCGCAGGAAGATAATAGCTCATTAAAAACAAGAAAGCTGGAGAGCAAACTGATCTACCAATTCCAAAAGTCATCATGGGGCACATGAGGCCAGCTTATACCCTTATGAGTCTCACAGCATTAATCTTTCCATGACACAGACTAAAGCTGCTGGGAAAACCTGCAGGCACCACAGCGTCTCCAGCAGCATTTCAAGGCCACTGACACAGCACAATTACTCAGCATGTGCAAAAGCACGTTCCATAAAAGTTATTCAGCTCCATCTGCATCTGTGCACCTCATAACCATATACTCACACCTACAGTGCAGCACCACTGCACTGGCTTCCCAACAGTTTAGAAAGGTGAGGGATGGTATCATCAAGGAAGAAACAGAATTAATAGGTTCAGTTACAGTTTTTTCCTTGCAAAATAGTTGTGAATGACCTTCCTCTCCTGACATTGCATACACAGAGACAGCCCCTTGCTCACGCTTGAGTGTCTCTGCCAGCTCCTCTTCCCCCTGAGGTGTGTGCAGGGGCCATGCCACAAGCTCCTATTTTCCTTTAAGAAAGAGGCAGACTAATTGAGTTTGCCAGAAAGACACACTAAAGTTACACAGCTTTCACTTCAGGAACCTTACAGCCAGTTATATACCACTTCAAACAGAACTAGAATTATGACATGGCACGAGAACGTATCTATAGACTTTTAACATTATTTTAGAGCCAGATGCCATAGTGTTTATAGTTACACAGAAAGGTAGGGAAGGTACAAACCCTGCTTCCCTTCTCTTCCAAAGAAATTAAAGGATGGATGCCAAGATTTGTTTCTGATGCCTTACACTGATTTCACTCAGAGGTGACTCACCTTCAGCGTGTATTTTACCCTGCATATCCAGCTGGCCAAATCAGTCATGTGCCACCCTCACCTAATGCTCACACAGATCTTCCCAATAGTCTTTTCTGAGGAAGATGGGACACTGGTGCCCCACTTCAGTTCTTGCCTCACTTTCCTCAGCCCTTTCAAGATTTGTGTATAAACACCAGCTATTTGCCTACTCCTATACTAATTTTGTTTTCCCACTCAGATCTCTTACATTTCTCTTCTCATCTACCATATTCTACCTCACACAGACCCTTCTGTTTTGCCAATCACTTTTAGCACACTTGTGATGCAAAGTCCTGAAATATTCAACTTCCACAGATTCATTGCTCCTCTATTACCTCTGTCTCTAGCCAACAATTCAGAGTACTTCTCCAGTGAGATCACTTGGAAGTTCCTATAGGACACACCTAGTTTTGATCCCAGTTACATCAATGGCAAGCTTCACATCACTGAACATGGGATTTTGGTCACCAAAGGAAGACATTTCATACTGAACTATTTCTATCAGAGAGTCACAAATCCTTTTGTATAATTAGGACTGGGAACCAGTACTAATGCCCATTTGTAATAGTGCAGTTTCCTATCCCAACAACAGCAAAGAAATTATGCCAAGACAAAGGATTTTTCACTCTTACCTTGTAACTTACCAGACAAAACCAAGAAGTCTTGAAAACACAGATATCCATCTGTGGATCAAAGTTTGCTAAATGCTGCTTTAAAAATATAATCACAGAATCACAGCTGAGTCAGAGATAATAGACTTTCATGTGGTGTCTCAACTCATAAAAGATAACTTGAAGAACTATGCCCATAAATGTGCACATATATCTTATTAATGCCAACTGAAATTATACTTGTGGAATACAGATCTTGAATCTTTAATCTTGAATCAAAATTACAAATCATATCATTTATAAGATCATTACATAGAAAATCCTAATGCATTTAATTTCGCAGAACAGAAAAGACAGAAATAAAACACCAAATTGGCTTTTGGTAAGGTCTTTCACTGCATATAACAGCTCTCTATGTCAGGATAAGACCACAGCAAAGTAAGCCAAACTCTTTCTTGCCCTTTTCATACATAATCCTCACACACTGCAGCTGGTATTTTGCACAGGCAAAATCATCAGAAATTATTACTTTTATTAACATTCTCCCATAGCCTATGCATCTGGATTCAGTAGAATTTTTGGCCCTGATGATAGAAAAGAAAATAAGATCGCAAAACAAATGGGCTCAGACTGCCCAGTTTTCAGAAGTACATCTCTTCCATTTTCCTTAGCAGCTTCTCTATGTGGAAGTGGCAGAAGAGAGGAGACTGAACAAGTGTTTCATGGCACTGAATGGAATCAAGGAACTGGTTCAACATTTTGGGTTACAAGAGCTTCTGTTGAGTCTGAGTAGGAAAACAAACACAGCTGCTGCCCTTCAATGTTTCCTCCCATTTGCTAACAGCATTCAAGTAGCAAAATTGAACCATCATGTTTATTTCATCATTCACACACCTTTTAATTCAAGTTATTGGTGCAATATTTAAGATACACAGTGAACTGATATGCCAAAGAACAGAAACCAGTATAAATCCTTCTGTCCATGGAAACAGAGACAGGTTGGACACAGCCCCTTACTGAATAGCTTTTACCTCACAGGGAAAAGAGCATCATCTTGAATTTCATGGGGAATTTTCTTCCAAAGACTGAAATATTGCTGGATCCAATATAAACCTCTTTGTTGAGCACAGATAAAGAACCTTACTCATCTCTGCAGGTACAGAAGCCAGAAAATCCCCACTGCATATTCCACTTAAGTGAAGCAAATGCATTCGTTTGGCAGTGTCCCAGTAAGAACTCCCAATGCCTTAGCAAGTTCTGAATAAAACTCTAAATTATAACAAAAGAGATAAAACCTCCAGAACATGCTTAAAAAAAAAAAAAATCACATTTAAGAAAAAACACAAACGCTTAAATTTAGCATTTTGGAAGTTATGAGGGGAATCTAATTGTTTTCTTTTACTAGTTCTACATCAATGAACTTTAATAGGCATTTTTAAACTAAAGGCAGATTTGCCATTATCAGCTTTTGTCCTGCTGCAATGATAAATTTTTGGATTAAAAACTCTTCAACACTATGGCATAGGGTCACAAAGTACTTTTATAAATAGCAGTAATAGCTTATGTTGTTTGTTTTATAAAGAAAGCCAAGAATAGCAACAACCAAAATATACTATGCATTCACAGAAATTCCTCATTCTACAGTCAAAGCTGCAAGACAGCAGAAATTCATGGAGAATAAGTACATGTTGGCAAGCCATGATACGCAGTTTTGCTCAGCCAAAAGCATTCACATGGACTTTCTTTCACTTCCCACTATGAAACTGGGGATGGGGATTCCTTTTACTGTGCATATGGTGTAGATATGAAACTGTGGAATGGATCCTCACATCAGGCATTCTACTTCGTTGAGCTAAAACAAGTCCACAGGTGCCCAGGAGATACTGCAGAAACTGTATTAGAAGTATATGCAAAACAAGCATACACATTGGAAGTGAGAACAGCACCAAAATAATTACTTTAGTGTCTTCCTAACAAGCGTTAACTCAGTGTCAAATACACTAAAATTACAATACAGAAAACTTTCAATATAAGCCCTTCGTTAGTGGTCATAAAACACTGAATAACTGAGTATGGATTAAGTTCTCAATAGGGAAATCACAACTGTCATCTTTTAAAATAGTTTGAGAAGCCTCTACAGTCTCTATAAATGTTATTGAATTAATTTCTCCCTAACATTGATGTCAAGTTGCATTTTAAAGATCATTAAGGATCATTATGACTTAACTTCTTAAACCTTGAAAACTAAGGCACAGAGAGGGAAGCAGTTTGCAAAAGGCAGGCAGCCAGCCAAATTCAGGAAGGAATGGGATCTCCCAAGGCTCAGCTCACTACTTTTGACCATTAAAGAATGGTCAAAAATTTCATCCATATCCCATTTTCAGAGAAGGAAAAAAAAAAAAAAATTACCTCTTGCTCAGTTCTCCTTCCTGCCCAGAGCAAAACGCAAACACAAGCAGTAGAAATAAGTGCCCATCTTTGGCTGACCTTATTTCACTGAGTATAACCACCAAAATTAAGAGCTCTGTTTCCCCAATAGCTTTAGCCCTAAAAGAGGATGCCACTTTTCAGAGATGACCAGATTACTAATTATTTGCTAAAAGACTTTAAGTGAGACATTTACAACAAATAAAGCTCAAATGGTCACTATAAAAATGTCAGAACTCCCTTGGTAAACACCAAAGTTATTGACATTTTAAATGTCAACTATTTTGTATTTCCAACCCTATAAGCAAAGCCCTTTATCATTTAAAAGGTGCTGTCCATTTTTCCAAACTTATTTGTGGAATTTCTTTTTAATTTTCATCAGCTCATTCAAGACAACATTATGTCCAACTTAATTCAAGCATGTATGTCCCAAACACAGACTATTTCATTTCACCTTTTATGGCAGCCAGAACAAATCAAGGCAAAGCCTTTTCGGTACCTTTTCTTACACTGTCATCACTTGCCTTCCTTCTGTGTACAACACATCATTGCTAATGTGCAGAATTCCAACTGTGCAATGACTAATGCCAAGCTGCTGATAATCTCACCAATTCCTGGTGCAGTGATATTTCCAAAAGGATTAATTCCAGACTCAGCCTCTGTTTTCCTTCAGATTGTTTTAACAGGAGACACAGGACAATGCTGACTATGCTCAAATGGAATGAACAGGGCTAGTAAAGAGGCTTGTTATCTCTGCATCCTTGCTTAGTCTTCATAGCCCACACTGTCAAGTACCTTAAAATACACTAAAAAGTGTGTCAGTAACTGTAGTCGGTCACTACTAAAAAAATGGATATTTTCCAATTGGCTGTATTGCCTTTGATTTTAGCTGTAATCGTCCAAGTGTGGAGCTTAAATACTAAAGTTATTTAAACAGCTTAGAGGTTGGATGTTTTAAGAATTTTGGTTCTGCAACAGAGAAAGCTTTGTAGTGGCCTTGTTACAGTTCAATCAGTGTTTCTGTTAACAGCCTTCTTTCATGGAGGATGCTTTATGAGAACATAAACTTTCCATGGAGCTGAACATGAAGTGCTCAACTTCTGTACACCACCACTTTGTTTTTACTTACAGTAGAAGGACAGCTGACTGTTTGAAACTTTTAAAACTCAAGATGCTCACTAGCAGCAGGAAACAATTTATCAGTTCATTGATATTTCAAGGTCTTCCCAGCAGTAGAACTCCAATCCCACCCTTGATTTTGAGGCCCAGAGTCCACACTAACGTACTGTTACTGTGTCCCAGGCAGATTAGTATGCATTGATGATGATGAATGAAAGCCTCTGATTTTAGCAATCCACCATGCACCTCGTGCACTTTGACATATACAACCTGTGAATCCTGGTATTTTCTGAAGCATATGCTCATTCCCAGTCTTTTGAAAGTAGTGCTGGATTGTATTCAAGGTGTGAAAGGCCACAGGTTATGCTTCAAACGTTTCACCTCTCAGAGCTGAGGGAACTACAGCTGGAAGAAGGAAAACTCACCTTTTTGTGGTCACCAGAAATAGGCCTGCTGTGTTTCAGCTGACAGAATTCAGAAGACCACAGAATCATAGAATGCTTTGGATTGGAAGGGACCTTTGAAGCTCTCTAGTTCCAAGCCCCCTGCAATGAGCAGGAAAATCTTCAAGTAGATCAGGTTGCTCAGAGCCCCATCCAACCTGACTTTGAACTTTCCCAGCTACAGCTTCTCCGAACAATCTGTGAAGACCCCTTTTACACAAGTCAGCAGGCATTAATATTTCTCTCCTGTGACAAGCAGCAACGGTTAATTCCCAAAGAGCTTTCTCCAGGAAGGCAACAAAAGTATAGATTTTGTATCTTCTGAAAAATCTCTATGGAATGATCATTGAACCTCTTTGGGGCTAACTGGTTCCCATTACAGAGAAACGTACAGACAGCTGCAGGATTCTGTGACTACTTCGCATGTTCCTTTCGACAAAACTTGAATTTTACGTAACTAGCAGAACCTCATTAATAACTTCTGATTTAAGTCAAGCAAGGGAACAGTATGCACACCTTCACTATTTGCAAGGGAATCAGCCATCGCAGTTGCTACCACCTCTGGTTATCACAAAATTCCAGGGTTTTAAATTAAATACAACACAAATCTCAAATAGAGACCAAATATACACAGCCTGACCACATTTGATACTGGATCTGACAAGGTCTGAAGTGAGTGAAAGGGTAAATTCTCAAGCTCACAGTGCTGGACTGGCACCAGAGCCAGGAAACACTGTCAGATCTCACCATCACCATCATCCCCTTCTGACCTTCAAATGACTATAAAAGGAAAGCTTTCCAGTAGGCCACTTTCCATATAGGAGCTCCCCCCTATAAGAGGACAGATTTTCAAGAGATGATAAACGTGATTAGATGCCAGCTCACAATCTCTGGTTGTTGATCTGCATGCATAAAATTAAATATCATCTCCCTGCCAGGTCTGGTTTGTCAGAATGCTTCTTGCTGTAAACTTCAGATGTTCTCATTACGCATTTGTAGCTTTGCATAGCACAGTGGAACTAAGACTTATTAGGGCTTCTAGCCATAATACACAGAAAGATTCCAAATAAACTCCCTTTGCCCCCTCAAGTGGCTCTTTTACTTCACTCACTGACAATACAACCCCAGGAGAGAGGTAACAGACAAAGCAGAACAAACACAAAAATATTTGCCTTACTCTTTCAAAGCAGTAACCAGTGTCCCACTGTTTTCATAATCTTTGCTATGTCAAAGGCCACTTATGTTTAACTAATTAAAAATAAAGCCAAGAAAGAACAAACCAGCAGGGTAAAAGAAAATGAGAAAAATAAAATAGATTTGGGAAGTACAAATAAAATGGACTAAATGTGAAAAAGGAAAGGCTAACATGACTCAACAGTAGAACTCCCAGATGGTCTAAAGAGACATTTTTGGATATAAACGTATGAATGAAATCACATTTAATAAATATTACCCTTGACATTTTTCACTGATCATTTTACACCTTTTCCTGAAATTTTCCATAGCAGCTACAATTCAGTCCGCAGCCAAAGCATACCAGCAACTTGAAAAAAAGTGAAATTGTTTTAGAAGTAAAATATACTCCTGTTAAGAGTAACTAATCACCCAACTGATTGTTTTTTGTAATGTTATTTTTAAGTAAACATTTCTACATGTCCAAATATGAACTTGAAACAAGCATTTAAAACAAAACTTCAGAAAATACATAAAAGTTTGAGAGATGTTTAAAGAACAACCAACTCCTTCTCTGGATCATGATCAGCATTAGAAAATCTATTGCTGCCAACAAAGACTATTGATACCTCTTGAGAGAGAGCAGAGAATGCAAGAGATTCATTTATTCCAGTAGACAAACTGCTTTCCAACTGAAATGTTAACAGGGTAGTCAACACAGTAAGTAGTTACAGACCAATGCACAGTAGCCTGCAGTGGGAATGTACAAAGAGAGAGTTGACAATACTTGAAAAACTACTTCTGCAGCAGCAGATGCCAGCACTTCTCCTAATTCAAGATACCCTAGCAGTCTGATCCGTGGCTAAAGCTGCCAGCAACATCACACAGGCAGTTAGGGGATTCGTGTCTTCCCACCAACCTCTGTCATTTACTGTTATTTTTTTGCTGTAAGAGGATTTCTGTTTTCTTGTAACCATCTAATTCACAGGTTCCTGACCACACTGCAGTTCAGAGGAGGGCTTTCCTCTACACCAGACTTCTGCACCTTACTGCATTGATTTCACTGAGACAGGAAAGACTTGAACTCCACTTCCACAGGGAGTTAAAGTATTTGCTTGTTTGGACTGAGAACACAAGTGACACCCTTTGGAGGCTTTGCTGTGCCTTCTTGCTATAGCTGCAGTCATAACAAGGATAACCTTATTCAGTGCCTTAGAACAAATGAAGAAACTGCCCTGTGAGCATCTCCGTCAGTGCCCAGCAGGGAATCAAGGCCACATTCCAGCATTTGTTATTTCTGTAAAGGCAGCTTGCGGGTCATTGTCTCATGCATCCTTCACAGACTGCAGCACTCCAACAATTTCAGGGTTTTTTTAACTCTGAAGACTTCAGTGAGCTGGCTTCAAGGGTGTTTCCAGAAAAACAGCCTCAATGGAAAACTACAGCAATAGGGACATGCAGGGGTGGGAAATTGCAGCCTGCGAGGGGGGCGGGGCCACGGCAGCATTTCATCATCTACTTCTCTGAACTATCGAAGTTACCACATCAACACAACAGGAATTTAGGAAAAATTAATACAAGCCACTAAGAGAAGCTTCTGTGATACTCTTGATTAATCTGGACACACCAGAAATCACTTTAAAGCACCAAGGATAGCACACTGTAATATAGACTAACTAATAAAAGCTTTTCACAGCACACAGCTTGTGTTTGAAGCCATATAACTTAATATTTGAAATAAGCTTATCTGGAACTGTTCTGCCATAACAAATGATAGGTGAAGGTTGGCTTTGAGCTCAACTACTCAAATGTGGTGAAACTTCCAAACACTAAATAAAGGTCTACTGACACAAGCCACAAGCCTGTGCATTGTCAACACACAGAACACATGGGGGCACCCATGTTCAACCTGACAAAAAAATGCTGTCCTCAAAGGCACTTCTTTGGTAGCAGGTTTTGAGCCTCTCCATCTCCCTTCCTGAGAAAAACATACATTGCTTTGTTCTATTTTATAATTTTATCCCCTCTTCGAAGGCTTTATAGTTAAGCAAAGCCTCTACAAGGACTCTTTCTATAAACCATAATATTGTCACACTGTCATACTTAAAAGTTTTTAGATCCAGATTTAAAAGCAACTTAAACAGTCAAGAAAATAAGAGCTGAGACTGTCAACAGCACCCCCTATAAAATTTTCTTAGAGCAATAAATTAAACAGCTCAAAACCAAGTCAAAAAGGCTAATTAGAGAGTAACTTCATATACAACTAGCTAGGATCAGCAGAACTGCTTATATGCCAGACATGCTCAGAAAGAATGGCTTTAGAAAAGCTACCATGCTGAAGTAAAATACCTGATAATTTCACATTATTATACTAGTAAAATCAATCAGACTATCAGAATAGAGCGTGCAACTGCAAGCAGCAAATATTTCTTTAAAAAGGCATGAAATCCATTTCACCCTTAAGACTTACTTCTGTAGTATCAGCTGTAGGTGTTTTATTTGAGTTTTAGGCTTACCTTGATATCATGATTGGTGTAGGAAGTTCCAATTCTGTGAGCTCATAGGCTGCTCCTTGAAGAGCCTGAAAATTTTTCTTTGGGCCATTTCACCCAGGTCTCAGCAGTAAAACTAAAAAAAAAAAAAAAAAAAAAAAAAAAATCAGTTTAGAAGTCTTATTTTTAGGGACAAATAGCCTAGGTAAAAGGACAACAGTATCAAATACAATATCTCCTAACGAATCATAAGAGAAAAAAACATTATCCATAACCCATAACTTTTGACTGTAATTATGTAGAAGGTTGATTCATATTCTCACACATGATTCCATATACAAGGGGGAAAAGTTTTCCAACCCACTAGGAGCACTATACAAAAAATATCCTATTATTCAAAGTTTTTAGAATTTGCTTGCCCAGATCCTAATCCAAATTTCTTACCTATTACAGGTAATCTAAACTATACATGATTTGCTAACTAGAAAGACCTAAAGGGCTTTTTAGAAGTAGAAGTGGGATAAGAAAAAAAGAAATTCAGTTTCTCTCAAAAATAAAAATGTTCTTCTTGTCTCATTGCAACAAAAAGGAAACTGAAGTACTCATAAAACCCCAAAGCTTTATACAGTCGCAGAATTTTCCAGCCAGTCTCTGGACTAGTTTATGACCAAGTATATTAGCAGATCCTTGCCTAGAGCCTGGCTTTCAGTGAGAAGCCATCCCTACACCTCCCCACACACCTCCCCAGAATAACCTAGCCCCTAGATTGGGAGATATTAATTGCTTCTTGTGTTTGTCTTCTGTTGTCCAGCTCTCAGAAGTGCCACCACATGCAGAAATCTGCTCTTTGTTTATAATAGAATAATAATAATTAAGAAAAAAATCTCCTGTTAGAGCACCCAAACTTTGTGCTTGCCATCATTTGAATCTAAGCCCTCACAGTGTCTGCTGCAAAGCAGGTATTTACCATATTTTGCATTTCAGAGATGTTTCAGTCTCTGTTCAGGTGAGCTCTCCTGTACAGAGTGTGCAATGCAGCTTCTCTTCCCCAGTGCCTAGGGATGCAGGTGCCCTCCTGTGCCATCCTGAGGCACTTCCAGCCATGTGGCACCACCCTCCCTGGCACAAACAGCAGCCTGAGCCACGAAAACCCTTGGTCATACAAGAACTGCCCTGTGGTAGTGACAGCCCGAGCAAGGAAACTGAGCTTGCAGAAGCTAAATGCTTATTTAAATCTCAAATTTGTTGATTTACAAGTAGTCACCTTGCAAACAGATCCACCACAGCTCTGAAAGGTACAGTGCTCAAGGCTACACCTTTGTGCCTCATTTACAGTGAAAAATCAGCTGTTGCATGCATGCTTTTGGCCAGTTCAGTAACACCTATCATTAGCTGTAGTTCAGATCCTGTGACATGCCATTGCTTTCCCACCAACCTCCTGTAATTGCCATAGAAGAATCCTTGAAGGGCCCCAAAGGTATCCTGATTAAAAATGAAGTCCTTAAATTCTGGTTATTCTTACTAATCTCTATATATAGCCTGCATTTGGTTCTTCCCCCTCCAACCAACTATAAAAAGCAACAGGCAGTGTACAGAGGAGAAAAGAGTGCAAAAGCATTAAGAGATCCAGGTCCCAGCAGTCAGTGTTGTTTTCCTAAATGTTTCTGTCTAACCAGCTGCCTGAAGTAACTAGAGGTCAATATCTACCATCTATTTAAATATCTGGAATTAGATTCACAGGTAACATGCCTATAGCAAATGCCATTTGTCAGTGCAAAAGAAAAGGCAGGAACAATTGTCTCCACCTTCTGTTTTAAAGCCTACAGGCCTCTCTGAGTATCAGCTGCAGCATCTAAGGTAGAGAGAAGATATAGCATATTCATCAGTAACAGTAAAACAATTGTCTAAATTTACCTATTATGTCTATGTAAACAATTAAAACTAACACAACCTTTGCATTTGCTGGGGGCTTTTGTGTTTAGTCTCAAAATATATTTTGTGATAAAATACGACAAGTGTTCTCAAAGAATGAACACTCCAAGAAAAATTGAGGTTGTATTTATTCCTGCACAGGTACCTGTGAATTTAGTTGTTCTTTAGAGAAGCTTTTTAAGAAAGTCTGTAGCCAGCAGAGCCACAGCTACATACAAGCTGTCAAAGTGATTAAAGCTCAGTGCTCCAAGAGAACCAAATAACATCTACAAATGGATAATCCTTTTTACAGTGTCACAAGGATACTGACTTGCTCAAGCAAGCTACATCCAAACTCAAACATTGCTTTCTGACATTCTGACAACTCGTTGCTCTCTTCTGAAACTACACAACAGTTTTGCTTTCACATTTCACAGTAGGAAATACTTTTTCCATCCAATAAGCAGCAGAAACAAGGCGAGTACTCTGGGCATGGCCTGTAGTCATGCACCACATTCAAGAGTGCATATCTTACCACTTTTATTAATCTTGAGATTAGCTTTCTGATTGCTGGAAAATTTCATAGAGTAAGTGTAGTTGTGTTGGGTTCTTCTAGAATTTACATTCCATTGATGAGATCTGCTCCACAGAAATGTTTAGAATAGAGACTGAGGTCCCTTTAGCTCAGCATGAATTGAGACTACGACATTGTAAGAGGAAGTAATACCAAGTTATAACTGATATATGCTGCAGTTTCTCCTTGCAGGCTGTACAGCACATTGAAAAGCTTGAGCCTTCTACTCCTGAAGCATATCCCTCCCTGTGCTTTTCATCTGCTCTGATTCAGCTGAGGGAATTCAGCTACATTTTCTTTTAATCACATGCACAAGGGACAAACAAGACTGTTTATACAGTTTACACACTGCTGGAAAAGCAATTGAAGCTTGTTTGTTGTTGTAGTGTTTTTTAAGACAAACTAGAACTTGAGTATTTAACCAGAAGTTGCTGCCTTTTATTTCCTTAGTGTTACACACGGTCCAACAAGATAAAGGATTACGCAGTAACAGTTTGGAAGTTAGTCAAGCAAAGGACTGCTGGTTACTACATTATCAAGTGATAGGGCCTGTGGTAGGAATTGAAAGCAGCAATTTCCTGTTCTATATTTGTTTCCTTCCAGACTTGCAGTGTGAATTAAATCATCTTTAGCTCAGCAGATATTTCTTGTGATCCTGGCTGCGCAAGAAGTCACAAAAAAGTCAGCTAACTGGGATAGCACATCTCTAAGCAGCAGCTGTCAGCTGAAGGCACTGTTAGTAGCATCCACAGGTATTTTGGTTTGAAACACAGGTGTCTTCCAAGGAAGGTGGGAACCTCCCTTCCAAAAGAAAACATGACCCCCTTTCCCTCCGAATTATTATAACTTCGGAATTACGGGGCTTTTAGGCAAAGGTATGGGAAAATGAATAACAGTTCTTTACTAGTGTGTCTGTCTGTCTGTGTGCATAAACAAGGCACACAAACAGCAACAGCAAACCAGCCCAGAAACAAGGCACACAAACAGCAACAGCAAACCAGCCCAGAAACAAGGCACACAAACAGCAACAGCAAACCAGCCCCGAAACAAGGCACACAAACACCAACAGCAAACCAGCCCAGAAACAAGGCACACAAACAGCAACAGCAAACCAGCCCAGAAACAAGGCACACAAACAGCAACAGCAAACCAGCCCCGAAGGCAGCGCCAGCGCTCTCGGGGCTCTCAGGCACCTTCCCCGTCGGTGCAGCTCCGCTCACGGCCGGCAGGGGGCGCCGGTGGCCCCCGGCCGGGCAGGACCCGCGCGATGGTTCCGCCGCGCCCGCAGGGGGCGCTGTGGCGCGAGCTCGGCCCCCGCGCGGGTAATGAGACAGAAGAGGGGCTCCCCTTGGGCACTCATGGGAAGCAGCCGGTCTCGGTGCCCCTCTGGATGGCAAAATGGGCTATAGCAGGAACCTCGGAGTGGCAGCTGGAAGGGCAGAGGCGGGCGCACCCCGGGGTAGCAAGCAAAACGTAGCAGAAACTCGGCAGCCGTAGCGGGAGCCGCAGGGGCTGGGCAGGCAGGGGGTATCGGGGTAGAGCGCAGCGAAAACCCAAAGCAGCAGCGGAAGGCAGCGGGGCTGGGCAGCGGCAGCCGGGCTCCCGCAAGCAGCCGGGAGAGGCTCCCTCGGAGGGGTCAAGATCCCGGGTTTTCCCCTGGGGCACCAAAGTAGATGGTGAGGTTTCTTTTCCAGTAAGGTCAGGTGCTAATAACATCCCAATTCAAGAGCTGCTCTTACGAGCAAAGGCTCACCCGCGGTAGGAGAAGCAGTAGGAAGACAAAAGCTCCACAGTGGCAGCGAATCCTCCGGGCAGTAAAGGTCCAGCACCAAACCTCACGTGTCTCCACTGCGAGGGAGAAGCGAGGAGCCGAGCCCCACGCCTCGCCCCCCAGCCAAAATCTCGCTGTGTTTCTGTCCTTGCCAAGATAAAGCCCTCGGCTAACAGGCTGCAGCTGGTTGCATCCTTCCCTCTCCTCCTCCCCACTGCAACCCCTTTTGCTCTCTTAAGTAAGGTCGTTACCGTCTCTTAGGCAACAAATTGGGAGCACGTTGTTCCCTTAGAGAAAGAAAAAAAAAGGAAAAATTCCTAATTTCCAGCAACGGGGCAATCTGGTGGCTGCACTGTGAGCCTTGGTATCCCACAAGGAGTCCAAACATACAATATGGAGAATGTGCTGGAGGCCTAACAAGGGAAAGCGTGGAGCAGAGTTACTTCATTCCACTCATGAATGGCCAGTACAGCACCTGTACTGGCATCAGAGACTTTTTTACTGAGAGCAGAGATGGGAAAACTTTTCCCTGAGTGTGTACATGGCCCATCGGGCAATAATGAGGACGAGTTTTATTTCACATTCTTTGTACAGCAACAAACTTATAACATTTTAACTGTCCTTTGAAAAGAATGTTATTTGAACACAGGACTAGGGCCCTGTTGGCTGAAATATAAGATGGGCTTATAGACTCTTACTGTCTGCTTTGTTTTCAATTGTAAAACAAGCAGTATGAAGAATCATGTATTTGTGCTGCCACATGAAGTTTCTAATTGTGGTGAGGAATTCAAACAAGAAAAACTATAGCCTCTTCCTTTGACTTAACAATGGTACCTGTGCATAGTTAAGGTTTCTTTTTGTTTGTTTTATTTGTAGTACAAATAACCTATGAAGAGTACCTCAACTTTCATCCAAATTCCATTTTATTCCAGTAACTCAGACTCACTGTATTGCATTTGGAGTAATTTCTGATTTTAAACTGAACATCAAGTGTCCATTTTAAAATCCAGCATTTAACTGAAAAGTTGGCCCAGACTATGATGATGACACCCAAGTCTTGTTTCCTGAGGAGTTCAACGACTTCTGTGAACTATCTCCAAGCAATGTGTAGATGGCACAGAGCAGGTACCCACATGCAGCAGATTTGGAGTCTCTTTACAAGTGTTTGACATGGGTTTCTTTGATGATGCCAGTATACAAAATGACTTGATCATCTGGGGTTGAAGCGTGTCTAATTCTTTAGTTACAAAGGTGAGATCAATTTCCTGGCTAATTTTAGTACCTTAAAGCAGAAAAATGTCAGCATCAACAGAAGGTCAACCTTGATAAAATATGTGAACTTTTTCCTCTGTGTCTGTTATCTGTAGCACTATTGACTTCTAAATTTTTTTTCTAAGTTGCCTTCTCTGCTTCTTAGAAGATTTGCCACTGTATGCCCAATTTAAAGACAATAAATTGAGTTTCCCTAAAAATACTGGCAGGCAAGTTGCTGTACCCAGGATTTGATTGTGGGCATATGGTTAGTAATGACATTCTAATTAGATTTTGATACTTAAGCCTGGTGTGAGGAGGGTCAGTCTCTTAATCGTGTTAGACTTTGAAGAGATTATGAGAAACTTTTTTCCTCCCTACAGACTCTGCTCTAAAAGCTGCCTCTCTTTAACTGGATTGCAACACTAAATGTAACTTGCTAAAACATTGGCACATTGTTGTATTAGCTAGAAAATCACACAGGCAAATTTAGTCATTTCGTAACCCCACAGCACTGAGTTGCAATATGAAAGAGACACCCCACACATAGTCCTGCTGGAATAAACTCGGCATAATCACAGATGTCCAATTGAACAACTACTGTGAATTCTAACAGGATTTGTTCTCTCTGCAGACTTCACTGACAGAGGTGAATTAACAGAGAAATGAGACTACCTCTAACTTCAGTCTCCCAACAAGTTTTCTGTAACTTGTTTCTTCTGTGTAGGTAAGAAATAACAGTAAAGAGCACCTCTGTCACTTCCACCGTCATTTGTGTTCTAACTTTGTGCAAAATTGGTGCTTCAGGAAAACAAACACTACTCTTGGTATTAGAGCAAAGCTAAAGAGGAGAGGGAAATGCAGGGATATAAATGCAGCGCTTTAAAGGGCATGTGGTCTAGAATTTATTACTTGGTATTCTTATATTGCATACCTATCCTTCCTCCACTTCCTCTCCAAAAGTACTCATCTTTACAAACACGTTTCAAGTAACTAGATCTGTCTGACACAGTTACCAACAGCAATAAAATTTATTTAAGCACATCAAAAGCTGACATGTGCTTTAGATCACAGTCTGTACTTAGAATTAATCTCCCTGATCTAAGTTTATACCCATAGAAGTCAAGAGGCCTTCAGAGTGAAAAATCTCTTAGCTGTTACTGAAACAATGAGCTGTTTTCTCCAAAGCCATCATTCTGGGCTGCCATTTTACCAAGGTACAGCCTATACAGAAGTCAGAAGGAATTTTGTGCATGAGACAGCAGAAGATGCAAACATCAGAATTGGACTTAGCCACTTAAGGCTGTACTGAGTTCCAAGACAACTCAGTGTGCTTTCTTAGTATGTATGGCCTGACTGCATAGACACTGAGGTAAAATGCTTGTTTTGTCCAGTGGTGTGGGGCTTATGCCAGTTTCCATTAATTACTGACACAACAGGTGGCAGAAAGAATAAAGTAGCTAAAGGGCGGGTTCTGTCTCCAAACACAAGAAGTAAATTGGGCCTATTTGAAGGAGCTGATTTTAAAATCTGAGAACAAAAAAAACCCCAGCATTGTAGAAATGATGCACTACTCTGGTACTAACATACCTGCTAAGCTTTGCTCACAGCAGTCTTACACAGCTTTAACTTTAGTGTGAAAATCTGGGCATGAGAGTTAAACTGTATCACCTAAGAGACAGGCTGGAAAAAGGCAATTTCTCTCTGACACCCTCTCTCTCTTTCTCTCTCTCTCTGTCTCTCTCTCTCTCCTTTTTACTTTCAGTATGTTCATTTTAGTTCACTGGCCCGGCTGACCACTTTGATAGGCTCTTTTGAGGTGAGAAATATCTCCATAAATGCAAGCAAGTTGTTGAAAATGGTAATGAATAGAGCCCAACTAAACACACTGTTATGAAAAACAGAGCTGAAGCCACTCAGACAAGAGTTGTGCTAGTTTAAAGTCCGTAGACAATAAGCAGGGCCACGCTTCACCCCTGGCACAGCTGGCCTCTGAGGAAGCTGATTGTACTTGTCCTTGAAAGAGAAAAGAGCAGATAAGCCACAAAGAGTTATGTTGTGGGGACAGCTTGTATGGACCCTGGTGAAGGACATGAAAGGCCAAATAAAAATACATTCAGTCCTGACTGTAGCCAGCTTATTTTGATGGGAACTATTTACATATTCCACTTAGATCTTTAATGTTCCTGTGGTGAATTTCTTTTTTTTTTTAAGCCTCAGCAATTGATTCCTTATGAACCAGTTTGGGGAGGGGGGGTGTTCATCTAAGAGAAAACACATAAAAATTTTAATCATAACTGTAAATTTAAAAGCAGGATCAAATTAATTGCTACATTTAGAAAATTGTTGCAGACATGTAACAGGAAAATTCTATATATTTGGATATGTAGAGGAGGCAAGTTTGACAAATACTGCATTTATATTACTTGCTACCTTGTTACCTGTAAAAAGTCTTGAATTTAGAATTTATGTCTCTGAGTTTTAAGCTGTGGTTCTTATAATCCTTGTTGATTGCAGATTGAAAGCGGGTCTTCTGTAAAAGTAACTGCCTGACCCAACCAAAACTGAACTCTCACAAACCAGTTACAAGAAACTGAGGAGCAATAACAGAGTGGTTCATAAGCTTCTTGGCTTTGGGTTCTTTATTTCTTTTTCTGTTTCTACAAACTATTTTATATTCATGTGCCCTGCTGGCTATTGGTTTTGCCTCGTGTTTACACACACTGCAGAGGACTAAGTTGTCAGAGAGGAACTGCACATCTTTAGCACTGAACATCAAACACATTGTAAGCATGTGTGAGGTAACTCACGGCCTGTACAATACGGACACTCTTGTATGAAGGCACATGGAAATCAGCATTTGTTGAGGGAGGCTCACCTCAGCTGTTAAATAGTATTTCAGTTTGCTGAAGAGAAGAGCTTTTCAAAGGTATTGCTTTTTGAAACTCAAATGTCTGGGTTGTGTTGGACTTCCAGTCAGATTCACTGCCCTGACCTCCTGCAGAAGTACCAAGGACAGGCCAATTCCATCTTACAAAATATGAATATGATTTCACTTGAATCCTCCCTCTGAGTGTGATCCATCCCCTTCATTATGACAGCTATGGTTCAAATCCCTCTAATACTCTTCTGTGTTTGAACCCTGGAGAGTTCCTTATGTCTGGAGGTGTATGGACCTTGTGTTCTCCTGACAGTAGTGTTTTATTGGCAAGAGAAGAAGCTACATTAAAAAGACATGCCCCAGCTTGGAGCTGGCAGGCAAAATATGTGCTAAATTGTCTGCTTTGGTTCTTAAAAAGCATCAGTTTATGAGGACTGACTTTGCCAGACATTTAAGTTCTATCTCACATCCAGTGCTGCAGTTTAAATAGGCAGAACTTGTCACTGCTGCCAAGACACATGGCCTCATCCATTGCTACATGACTGGACAGCTGCTTGTGCCAGCACAAAATAGGCAGGGGTAGAAGACAAGAGAAGAAGCAGGCAAGAGCAGGCAGAACTGCCTCCAGGAGCAGTAGCAAGCTATGGCAGTTCAAAACCTCACAGGAAATTCCCTAGATTTGAGCTGAGAGGAATGCTGAGCAAGAATTAAATGGTTCTATGTGTATTTGACAGACCATAGGCAGCCTAGGATTTGGTGAAAGGAAAGAGGTGAGGAGTGTCTAACCATTAGATATTTATGCATCAAAACGGCAACTTGGTGCTTTCATCTCCCTGTTGAAGCAAACCCAGAATATCCCATCATAGATCCTGACTGCCTTCACCCAGAAGGTTCATGGCCCAACTGGTATTTTCCTCTTCTAGTGAGTCTGTAAAACCACTTTCTTTGGTGAGATAAATCAATTTTTGTTTTATTTATTTAATAATGAGTGAGAATTACACTGCATACAGTCCCATCCTCTCTCTCTTATCATAAAGTCTCTGGCCTGTTGTATGACACAGAGGCTGTGAAGGGCTGAGACCTGTGCCTGAGGCCTCTAATGTTGTTAACCCATTATCAATGCCATCACTGTGGGCCATGGACATTTCTTGAAACGTTTCTGTTTCAGTAGTGATACCTGTATCATTGATACTGCCAGAGAATAGCAGAAATCATGGCAAGCTGGAGAGCCTTAGACCTTGTGGTGTCAAGTACTGATGGCTGTCTTTAGAGTCCCATGAGATGGTGCAGAGAAGGGAAGGAGAAGCTCAGATCAAGCCCTGTGCAGAGAGCAGCTGGGGACAGCTCCTGTTGCCACTCAGCCCTAACCAGGGATGCCTTTACTTTTGAGACTGTCCCATTTGTTAGGCGTTCACCCAAGTCTTAGCTGAGCTGCAGCCCATCACACACAGTGAGTGCACTGGCTGGCACTCTTGAAGCACTCAGACTCACTTCAGGAGCCGACAGAAGAAAGAACATCAGGCCTGCCAGGAGTAAGCAGTGTCTGCCCAGCTGGCAGGCACCTTTCCTGGCTAGAGGAAGAGATGTGCCCTTAATGATGCTGTTCCCAACACCAAGAGGCCTGCCTGCATTATTTCAAGAGTGGAGAGAGAATTTTGGACAGACGTTCCCAACCACAAACTCCATTTTAGTCAACTGTCCACTGGCAGGGCATATTCTATTCAGAGAGCTTGGCATACAGACTGTGACTCCGATGGGGAATTTTCTCCAAAAACCCATCACCTGCTGTGGGTCTGACTATGCTGTTTGACATGGGAAATCCAGAGACACGGGGAACTGCTCCCCAGGGAAAAGCAGCGCTGTGTATTGGCAGCACCTGCCTACAGATGCCCTACTTGACCCGGGCCAGTGGCTGTGCGGGGGGATAATTACTCCAGAACGGAATGAGAACTTACGACCTCCCGAGCACAGCATGAGGTACTTTTTCCCTTCCCCGGGGAACCACTGAAGAAGCAAACATCATTATGGATGACGCAGATGAGAAAATGAGAAACGGGGACGGGGGAGGAGGATGCATTGTTGAAGTGGAAGTCTTTTAATTTAGCACGTTTCGCTGGCTCTGGGTGCACGTGGAACGCCGGGAAGCGCTGCCCAGGGGCGCGGCGTGCAGGGTCCCGGCCGGACACCGAGCGCGGCAGCGGCAAAGGAGGCGGCCCCGCGCCCCCTGGTGGGGCCCGCTCCGCGCGGCAGCGAGCGCAAAGCAGCTTCGCAGTGCTGCGCGGGTTGAGAGCCTTCTGCAGGTGAAAGATACAGCTCAGTAATCGCTGTGCTTCCACAGGAATATTTTTGAATAATTCACTAACTATTAAAACTGTACCGTTGATGTGTTAAGTGTAATTCTCTATACCAACTGGTGAAGAGTTTAAATCAACTCTGTCATACTGTATTTTAGTTGCTATGTTCTCATCTCCTTACCAAAAAGGGTTCCAGCATAGCGACAAGAATGGAAGATGACCATTCAGGTACCGGCACAGAAGATGACTCAGATAGAAATTACCTTTTTTTTCAGTGATCTTTTCTTACACAACCTTTTCCATACTACTTTGTTTCCAGTGCTGTGAACAAGCAACATCTCAGAGGAAATTATTATGGACCTTCTTCTGGATGTAGTGAAGGCTTACATATTTGGAACCTATAAAATCCTTAGGGTCCACAGAATGCTGAATTAGGGTAGAGGTTTTTAATCCCCACGGCATATAAACACCTCTGAGAACCTAATCTGCTGTATCTGTAAAGACATTCACTTGGTTGCTTTGGTGTTAAAACACAATAATGCCACAAACAGGTCACTTGGGTCAGGTAACAGATGGCACTGAAATCCTTTTGTGAGGTGGAGTCATCATCCAATTGCATAAAATGTCCTAAGAAGGTGTATTTCTTTCTCAGAGTGCTTGAATGAGATCACATTTGGTAAAAGTCTGAGGAACAAAAGATTTCATAAACTTTTTGTATTACTCCTATAAAAGAATATTTGCAAATAGATGTTAGCTATCAAATTTGCTGTACACTTACACTCCATTACTCAGTGCCCTGAAGATGTAAAAATAATCTGTACAAATAGCACAATATTTGCAAATAAGAAAGCTTTATTCTTTCCATTGATTTGAAAGCATGAGTGACATTAATTTTGGCTTTCAAAACCAAAAACTGTTGTTAAAATAAAGGAATACCCAATAGAGAGCACACCCCAGAGGTATTTCCTGGCTGTTGTCTTGAAGGGATCTTAGCACAGATTAATACAATCCTGTTGCCATCAGGTGTGTCCTTTACAGAGAGAACAAACAGGCTTCAACTATAAAACTCCTGTGAACAGCATTTTTTTATTAAGTTATTCAAGATAAAATCTTGGATAGTTTCTCAGATTGGCATCTCTCAGACAAATTGGTCATGCTGTGATCAGTGAAACACCCAGGAGTACCACCACAGCAGGGCTCACAGAACTAGCACACCACCTAGCAAGAGCACATGGGACAGAAATGTGTCAATCCCTACCTTTCTTCCAGTTCGACAAATGCATCCCTGGGACGCTAGTTCACACCTGTCCACGGCATGGGATCACCACTCCCCCACACAGCCAGAAATCTTGAGGGGGTACCAGCTTGTGTGTGTTCCATAGTCTACAGGTGCAGAGCTGTGCGTGGCTGTTGGTTCTGGCAGTGCCCCCAGAGGCTTTACTCCCTCAGACACACACAGCTGCTCTGAAGTCTAAGGTGGCAGCTCCCCTGTGCAGGACTTGTGCCATCTGGGTGAGCACCAACACGGCCCCAGCCCCTTGGCCCTCACCTGGTGGGTCCAGTGGCGCCAGTGTTGGACCAGGGCAGAGGCTCCTCCTGCACAGTCCACCCTCACACACAGAACAGAGAGCAGGTTCAAAGTGTATGCAACATTTTATTGAAAAAATACGAATGTTCTGTACATAAAGTACAACTTAATGGGCTTGATAAAATCTCCAGAGACTTATTGGTTAATATAGGTCTTCTTTTCTTCTTTTCCCTCTAAGGGCATAAAGCATACAATGAAGCAGCAGGTCCCCTGTACTTGTGCAAGTGCAATCCCATCGCTGTGCGTGCAGCATAGCACCTGGCTCTACACGGGACTCCAACATGCTCAATGTACTTTTGATGGATGGTCTGCAAGAAATTTAAAGCATGGAAGAACTGCACAGGACTGGTCCTTCAATCCACTGGTGATTCAGAATTTATTGTGAGATCTCTGTTCTCCTAAACAGTCTGCATCTGCATATCCAATATTTCTGACAAATAAATACAAAAATAAATAGGGATCTGGCCTCACAGAACCTGAAGTCTCAGAAGCAACAAAACTTATAGCAAGCTACATACATAATTTCAACTATATCAACATAATTTATTTAAATCTCTATCAATAAATGTATTAAAAGTATAAATTCTTACCCAATACTGAGAGTTTAGTTCTGGAAATAAACCCAGAAAAGGGAAGCTTTTTCAGTCCTCTCTTACAATTTAGTGTGCTCTTAGAAAATGCTTTATAGCTGAACTTCAGCAGAAACTAGCTGCTATATAATGCACTTCTATCCCCCAAACCTAATATAAAAAGCTTTTTAAATCTTTTTACAGTAACTGGCTTTCATGTCCTAACTTTACATACAGTTACTAAAAATACTGCACGTAGCAGTGCTGACTAAAAATAGGTTTAGTGTTAAAACTACATGCACAAATGCTGGGGTACCAAAGCAGAAACTGAAAAATGTGGCAGCTTCACAATTAATTTATGTTGCTAATTGGATGGTGTAACAAATACTGCAATCCCAAAAGATATGTATGTTGCAAATGGAAAAACAATGAACAGGACTGGATGACGAGAAAGTTAGGCAAAAAACCTTTTTTTCTTCTCCGTTTAAAACTGGAATGTCCGTTATGGCCAAGAAGGTAAATGTAGACCAGGGTTAGAAGCTTCTAAATCAGGAGTAAATGGTGATGACTTCTCGGCCACCGCCTCTAACAAGTAGTACCCTCTCCAGACCCTCAGTCAAGACTTCGAGAAACTCCATGTCTGTTTCAGTAAAGTCAAGGACAAAAAGTATCAAAACCAAAATACACAGGGATTAGAGCAGGGCCAGCTCACAGCCCTCAGCTGTGGTCTCGCTTAGGGGCATAGCGCAAGTATCCTTCTAAATACCAAAATACTGTGAGTTTGTGGCACTTTTTCCTTTAAGCAATTACTACCTTACAGCCACAAGCCAGTACCCTCCACTCAGGGGACACTTTGTCACATATTGCAGCTTAACAGCACTGGTGGCAAAATGATTTCAAGAGAACAGATTAAAGAAAAACATTCTGTGTGGCCCAGGCCTTGCCTGAAAGGATACAGTTTTCATCTCCATCAGTATTCTTTGGAGGACCAGGCATGTTGAGGAGCACAAGTCTGGCATCATGGGATCTATTTACAATTACTTCATTTAGCTTCACTGCTGTGTGCATCCTTCGGACATTAGACTGGTTCCTGTGGAAGAAGCACATTCACACTTACTGTTAGAAACGTGCCTCTGAACGCTGAATTATTTAAAAAGTCCTTAAAAGCATACTCAAATCTCCTAAATAGCCTGTTAAATGCCAACTCAATGCAGTGATTTTTTTCAAACTTTATGATGAAGATACAAAGGAGATTTCCCAGAGTTACTCAGGTACAACTAGTCCGTTGGTTTTAAGATCTCTGGAGTCAAGTCTCCAGTTTAGAAAGTTACACTGCTCTTCAAAAAGCATAAAGATGATTTAGTGTTGCATAAGAAATTAAAACATAGAGGGGATGTGCTCTTTGACTGGGCATGCTTGTGACTGCAGGGCCTTCTCTCAGGGCAGCCCTGCCCGGACCCCTCACGCCCATGGCAGCACAGGCCATGCACCTCTCCAAACTCAGCACCACAAAACTCTCTCTCAAAGATGTGGGAACCAAGCAGGAGACTGGCACCATCGTGCTCAGCCCACACTTCCCAGGAGCACACTTCCCTCTTGGCGTTGAACAGCGGCTGGCATCTCCAGAGAAAGCCTGGTTTGCTACAGATTGCAATTACATGATGGGGAAATACAAGAAGGTAGCCTAACAGGCTGGATGTATGGGGCTTTTCTGGAGTGTAATAAGGATGTTAACCTCTCCTTCAGGACACTAATCAACCTCTCTGCCTGGCTATTTACAAGAAATACGTTTACCCAGGTGTCTTTAAAATCTCAATCATGCTTTCAAACTTGACTTAGTTCAAAAGTTAGAGGAGAAAAGGGAATAGGTGCAGCATAATCTCATAAGCCTCCGCTCCATAAGAATTCAGGCTAAGAGAGGTAAAACATTAATTATTTGGAATATATTAACAAAAAATAACATCAATTCGTGCAGGAAGAAAACTCAAAAGTAACCTTTACGGATTTCAAGCCAGGGAATGTTTCCTTCCTACAGGAAATCCACCATTATTTTGGTAACATAAAAGGAAATACAATACAGAAATAAACTTATCAAAAGGAGAATATATTTACACTTTTGAGGCCTTTCCACTTGGGTTTTTTTCTTCATTTTAATATATTAAAAATGAGTGTTAGTAGAAGCAAATGAAATATGAATCTGTGGTTTCATTGATTCAGCTTTGCATGATATTTGCACGATATGAGTGAAACTCTTTAGTAACCTTGCTGCTCTTCTGAATACTCAAATTTGCAAAGAAATAATTCATATACACAGAAAAAAGAAGATGCAGTGGGAAGAATCATGTTTATTATGCTAACAGAGTAATTTACACTGTGAACTACCTCTCTGTTACTTCATATTCTTATTTAATTTGGAGCAAGGACACCCTCTGTCTTCACCACATGAGCTTGAGAAAGCCAGGGACAACACTGAGGCCAGATTATGTTTACAGGAAGTGAGGAAAAAAAAACAGCAGCAGGAACATAACAGTTGTTAGCTATGTATAGTTTTGGAAAGGGAATTGAAAACTAAAGGTTTGGTTTTCTCTAAAGTGATATTTAAAACTGGCATCTCCCCAGTGATTTGAAGGTGTAGGCTACAAGAAAGGGCTTGTTTAGTGCCCAGAAACTGCCAGAAATAACATCCAGCAGTGTTGTGAAATGAGAGCTTCTCCAAATAAGTAATGTTTCCCCCTGCTTGTGTCATACTCTGCTTAAGAAAATAGGTTCAGACTGAAATTGTTTTCTATCCTTAGTTCTCGTCAGGACAACTCTTGTAGTTTGTTACATCCTCTTTATAATGATACTTAGCTTAAGTAGCTAATCCTGCTCCCTTTAAAACATCGCTAAGACTGCTCAACTCTAGGGCCTTTCCTTCCATCAGTACACATAGTTTTCCTGCTTTTAGTTGAAAGAATTGTCTTTCCTCTCAACCATCTTAATGTACTTCTAATTTAAATAACAAACTTACAAGTTTTCCCACCCTCTGAAAGCATGGAAGAGGAAAAAGTACAGGTAGTTAACACCAAATTCAGCAGAATTTCTACAGTATGATTCAGCCTACAACAGATTTGAATTCTGATTTATGAGGAAGAAAAATCTGGAACTTTGCCAAGTATGCAAAACTGACTGAGCTCTTCATGTGAGATGGAGGACATCAAAGAAGTCACAGGAGATTCACACAGTTGTACACAAAGCCAAAATAGACCTTTACTTCTCACTTCAGGGGGCACACACGTGGTAGTACTACAGCTGTTGTTACACGTCAGTGCTCCTGCAGCAGCAAGTCTGTCTCAGAGGGTTTATCACACATAGGTGCTATTCCAAGTATCACCATTTCCATAGCTTCTTCCTTTAGGTGTTAAACATCCACACTACAAACTAGATAGTGAAATTATCATCTCTTTTAAAAATTCTGATTAGATCATTGAAATTATCAGTGTGTTTTATTGAGGTATTTGGGAGACAGGAGGGTAGTTGTTACAGGATTTTAACAGCTCCAATTTAGAATTTGACTATACCAAGTGAAATATTGAGGGATGTGGGCACATTTGATTGGTTAGAGATTTCTGGGAAGGCTAACTGCTGTCTTTTCATAGCCAGGTCTCAATGTTTACAAGTCCAAACCAAGGATTAGGAAACAAAAGATAGTAACAGCACAGCACATGTAGAGTTTCAGGAGATGCAAAGTGTAGACTTAGACAAGACTCACGGCTTAATGCTGATGAGATCTCTAAAGCTTCCCACAGCACTGCCTCGGTTCCGCTTCTCAGCATCACATTTCTCTTTTGTCCAGGTCATCTGGATATTCTCAGGAACAGGGTCTCCCTCATCTTCTTCATCTGAGTAGAGGCTCTCCAGACGTGCTATTGAATGTCTGTCCTTTACGAGCTGAGCCTGGAGGGGACATGAGTGACAAGGTGAATCCAGAGACTTTATTTCATGCTCTCTGGTTCTCTTTAAGCAATGATAGACTTTCTGTTCCATTGTATCTTTTATTTTGCTCAGTCAATTTAGCCTTCAGGAGAGCTCTGATACCAGGCATCTGCTCTAGCTGAAAGTCTTACATACCAAACTGACTTTAAACAGTTTTGATGGGTGTAAGCCAAGCAGAATTTGGACTGATAGAGGCCTGTATCTATACAAGAAAAAAAGTCAGTCTCGTTCACATCATGACATGGCCAGAAACAACAGACAAGAATGACCCAAAATTGACAGCTAAAAAAAAAAAAAAGCTTGACAAACACACGCAGAAAAGATGGATCATCTTTCATAGCTACGTGTCATAGACATTTTTCATAGCCATGTGTTCTATAAGTCCAAACTGGAATGACATGTTCAGTAGGAAAACAGGATATACTATAAATTGAGACAAATACCGGATATCCCAGATAAAGAAAAAATAAGAACTACATGTAGTTTTGGGAAACAAAAAAAGCTACACTACAAGTATTTCCTTACATCTTTAGAACACAGGAGTTAAATTTAAGCAGCAGATACGTAACACACTGCTAGGAAGGCACTTTGTGTCATCCCCCTCAGCAGCCCATAGAGAACAACCAAAATGACATACCTCCCTTTCCCTCTCAGTTTTTGTCAGCCTCATTTGCCTCAGCATCTGAGATCTCTGCTCCATCATAAGAGTTCTCTCATAAGTATATGCTGAGATATCACTGTTGTGCTGCAGAAACAAGGACAAATATTGTGCTTTTAATCAAGTCATAACCAAACATCACCACATGCATAATAAAGTTAAAAATGGGCTCAATTCCCTTACCATTTCTACTACTTCTACCTCTGCCTCTATTCGGAGTTGATAGAGGAAAGTAGCCAAATCCTTCTTCATCTGGATGCTGTTATCATCCATCTGAGCTACAGTAAAAATTCTCATTTTGCATTTTCTCCCAACCTGGTGAGGGAACACACACACTCTCAGCTATTTGAACCAATAATACTTTGCTCTACAAAACAGAAACTTAGCAACATGTCCACTCTCATTTATTAATACAGGCTCCACAACTGGACCTTACTTCTTTAAACTAAAACATGGGTGGGGGACTTTCTCTGCTTACTTTGTGCTGTTTGAGAAGAAAAGGAAGCAACATCAACATGCCTCCATCATGCACAATCCACCACACATCAATGTTGCCTTCGTTGTAACGCTCATGGTTGCTGGGGTAGAAAGACACATTTTTGGGAACTAGCAGAGCCAGATGAGCTGCTGTTGTGCAGCGAACAGTACCTGCCCAGGAGGAGGAGAACCCCGTTACTTCCAATTCTGCAAGAGTCCATCTGTGGTTAGAAAAATGCTACTCACTGAGCAAATGTCAGCAAACCATAAAAGTCATCACTTAAATAAAGAAAAGTATGTACAGCAAGGCTTGCAGAGACAGATCAGCCCAAATGACAAAGCCAGGATAAAGCAGACTCGCAGGAACACAAGCCCTATTTCCCATTCGAAAGAAAAGCAGCAACCTTCAAAGCTAAGTATGAGGAGACAGCATGTGCTCTGTTCTAATTTAATTAAGTAACTGGACCACAGTAGAAGAGAGAGATAGAGGCAAGGAGTGTTATCTACTAGTGAAGGATAGGTTAGAGCCAGTGACAAAACAGAGATTATCTAGGAAACAAATTATAATTTGCCATAAAACCAGCATTTTTTAACCATTCATTAGACACATGAGTTTTAGCTGCTAGATTAATCTTTGAAGATATTTCTTAGGTCTTTTACCTACAGGAAGTGGTATTTCAAACAGAGCAGTTTGGTGGGAAAATACCTACTTCTCCGTCAATACTAGAAAAAAAAGACAAACTCAAAACCAATCTTACAAGGATTTTGTTAAAATCCCATGTGTACCATGTGTGTAATAAACATCTCTGTTCACAATGTCTGATCACAAAGAACCTTTAAAGCTCACCTATAAATGTCTTCCAAGACCTTGGATCTTCACTCTGTCTCCAGCCATAGGGCCATCCCAAAACCACAGTGTTGTGCTTCATGCCACCAAGTCCACAGGACTGGATCAAGTGAGCAATTCCTTCTCGAACTTTATTGGCTACAACTACTTGACAAAATCCTTTAACCTTCTCAATTTCCATCATATTCTTAATAGTCTGCAAGACAGACAAGGAAAAATATCAGTTTTCCTTTCCAAAAGGAACTCCTAATATTTCTCTGTCATGGGATTACAATGTAAATTCCTGGTTCACATGTCCATAGGTAAAGCACATTACAATGCAAAGTTGTGCTCATCAGATTTCCTTAATAAAACAAAAGAGAAAACACCCACTTGTTTAAAACACAGTTGCCTTCCAAACCTAATCATTTTTAATAGATTAAAGTAAGGGGTTTTTTTATGAATCTCTTATTCATATTAGTAGATAGTGATATCTGTGTTACTATTTCACTTTCCATTCTCTAATCCTATAACACTCACCTTTTTAAACCCAAGGCCAATTGGCTTCATTTGGATTTCCAGTTTCAGATTTCCATGTAACATGCTGTGTTATATAAATTTACAAATATAAGCACCAAATCCCACATACCTATCAAGTATACCTTTTATTTGTTTAAAAACTAAACTTGATCAATGCATAGCCCATGAATCATTTTCCTTTTGTAACAATTTTCCTACAGAAAAAGCCTCTGGGGAAGAAAACAAATATGCTGATGCTATACAGATGTAAACAGGGCTATGATGTCATGTTTACACAATGAGGAAGATTAAGTAATTTATTAAAAAATTTTCAGGACCATCTTTCAATGCTTTTTGTAATTAAATTCATCAACACACTGAAAAAGAACACATTTGCTAAGTCTGGCAGTTACTGAAATGCTACTTGGAATGTTCAGAAAACTAAGTAGTCCTCTTCCCTCCAATAAGCAGCATACAGAAACTTCCATAGTAATTATTTCCTGTAAATGAAGACAGTTTTATGCAGTAAGGCCGTTTACAAATGTTGTGAGCGTTGATCTTGCATTCCCAAAGGCGCAAGTGGCTGAGGAAACGTATTCAAGGCCTTTACAGAACAGCTCTAGCACTGCTCAACTTGTCCTGTGTTTCATGCAAGCCTTAACAAGATGCTTTTTTCCGTGTATGATTAGGAAACAAAATTTCACATTACCTACCCACCCACACCTTTCTACTTCAGGATTTAGGACACTGACCTGCTCAGCAGCCTGGGCTTCTCCGTAAGTTTCCAAGAAATTCCCTTGGATGACTGATCCTATGATAGTCAAACCTTTACCAGCTTTCAGCTGGGATGCAAATGTTAACAGTCTAGGGTATTTTACATGCAAATCTTCATCAAGTTTCAGAAGCACCAGCAGCTGAGGCCTGGAGAAAATAAAAAAGACAATGTATTTTTTAACTGTTATTTTTAACAATAACAAATGTAAAAAACTGCCTCACATCATTTACATTGTGCTTGAATATTAACTCTGAAACATTCTATATGTCACACATTCAAGGGGTTTTACTTAATATTTTGTTTCTCTTGGTTAAAAATAGATGTGAAACTGTGGGAACTCTGCTGCTGCATTGTGCTGACAGTAATAAAACCTGCTGATATACTCAGCTTAAGAGGCTTGCATTAATGTTTTATTTACAGGCGTGTTTTTCAAGGCTCTTTTAAGCATACATAGTGTTCATACTGTAAGACTGTTCTCCCAGATCTGTCTGGATACCTGTGCCAAGCAGATATCTGTGTTCTGCATCCAGAAACCTGGCACATGGAAAACACAAATATTTTCATTTAAACACAGATCCCACCTGCCTTCTGTTCCTTAAGGTATTGCTACACAATCAATCGAGTAATTTTCTGTCTAGCTGAGCAAGTATAAAAAGATCTATAAAACTCTGTCTTTGGTAGATTCCTAGTCCTCCTGTTCAGAGCCCAAGAGTTATGCAATGCCCAACCAAGAGGAGGGTTCTTGCCCACTTAATCTGTTTTCAGCACCAAGAAGGGATGACATCAGAAGGAATAATGATGGCCACTGTTCATTCCTGGCCTCTACACCTCTGTACTCACAGACCTCTAGTTTCCCCAAGTTCCAATTCTGAATTCACCAATTTGGAGTCCAGTTAAAGATCCAAAGGGCACTAAAGGTCCTTCCATACAGGGTCCGTACAGCAGGGCTTAGCAGTGACAGACACCTTACTACAACTCAACACTTCTTTTTTGAATATTCTGGGCATTTAAATTCATTCACACAGACCAAAGAGTTCAGAGTCCAGTTTAATTCCTTTAGTGTAAGCAGATAATCATGACAGTAATTTCATTAGTCCAAGATGAGTACCTCCAGTTCTTTGTGTGTGGAGGGCCCTCCTCCAGTCTGAGTAAGGCGTATCTCGCCGCGCTGAGTGACAGGCCCCGGATGCCATCACCCCACTCCTTCTCTGCACTGTGAAGAACAAACAGTTCAGCCAACATATGGCCTCCATGAGCACTTAATTGTACACTTACAGTCAGGCTGTAGAGATCTGAGCACCTTGCAATGAGTTTAATAATGTGACACATAGCATGTATCGCACCTACATTTCTAACTTTATGAATGTCTGTGATATCACAGATCACGTGAGAAAAATGCAAATGTTTCAGTGAAATATATGTGATGACACCACCATCCTGGGCTTAATTTGTAATCAACACTACAGAGAAGGCTTCCCAAGCATATACGAACATCTGGCATTTCAACACCCAATTTAGTTATTAGGGCAAATTAAGTCATAAAGCCACACTACAGCCTAACTCCATCCAATGTTAATCTCCAGCAACCCAATTAGCACATTCAACTTTTCAAGGACTGTTCTAGACAGACCTTTTTACCAGATAAATTGGAATATAATGGTTGGTATCAGCTGTTCTGGGCCTGAAGTAATCATGTGCAGTATCCAGCAGACATATCCCAACCAGTTTCCTACTTCCTGTGATTTGTTTCACCTAACAGTTTTAGAGGCTTAACAACAAAGTACTTCAGGGGCTTTTGTTTAGCAATGACACAGTAAAAGAATGAAAACAAAAGTGAACTAATAAAGAAAGCCCTTCAAGTCATCTCTGGACAGTTCCTTTTCCAAATAGGAAGACTTGACATAATTCATTAAAAATAGATCCTGCCTCCTTCTTACCCTTTCTTACCCAGTTAATACTTACCCTTGGTATTCAATGTACTTGTAAATCATGCCAGCAATAAGCATAGCTACCAAAGCATAATACCAAGATGAAATGAACATCAGTGCCAGGCAAATACTCATGCCTAAAAATGAAAGGGCCCTAAAACAAAAAGCAAATATATTAGTAAGTAGTAGGGCAGAAAAGCTTAAAAACAAGCCCATTACACTCTTGCTCTTTTGTCTTTCAACTGTCTATTCTGAACTGGCAGTGAAAGTAAAGCCTCCAGTGGATCTCCCCAGTCCCATCAGTTTTAGTATCCTGTTGTTAAAATGAAACTCTCGTGCCACAATATATCTGAGTCTGGCTCTTGTGTACAACTGATACCAAGAGAAATAAAAGATGCCCCCTGCCCTCAAGGACAAGGTTCTCAAGTGCAGATTGCAGGCTCAGTGAGGTGTCAGCCTTTCACTCACCAGTGGTAGTATTTAAAGCGAGGCCGCCAGTTGGGAGTCCGCAGAAGTGTCTGGACTGCACATGCAAGATTAACAAAGAGGTAGCACATCAAGAAAAACCTGCAAAACAAAAGTGCAAAACCTTTCAGCATGCACATTTATAGATCCTGGCATATATTATAACTACATGATTGATTTCAAGTAAAAATCCCACTGCCCTGTCACATGTGCCCACCCCTCCGATTTTTATTAGCCTGAACTATCAGCATAAAGTAGCTAGAACAATTTTTTAATTGGATCAAGTCAGATCTGTTCACAACATAATGCTGTCTTTGTTCTGTGATTAAAATGTTTCTCCAAACCAAATAAAAATATAATAAAAACGTGCATATTCACAGAATACTCCAGAGCAGAAACAAATAGATTTATATGTAGAGCCTGAAGTCAGAGGATTCATAGAAATTACAGAATGGAACTCAGGGTCCAGGAATTTGCTTTACTGGTTTAAGATATGGTTCTGAAAGACAATCAAACTAACAAAACTCAAGGGTATTTCTATTCCTCCCCACGGTAGCAACCAGGCTGTTTCTTACATTGAGAGAATTGGAGCCACCATGTCAAGTGAAGCAATAAGGATTCCCAGCTCAGCAATTAATGCTGTTAACAGAAGAGCCCACGTCGGTTCACCATTCGCTTTTCCATGACCAAAGATCTGAAGAAACAGAAACATTAAGCATATCTTCCATGTATTTCATGGAATACATGTTGTAATGGGAAAAAAGCAAATTACATTTTTTAAAATCAACAGTAATTCTCCTACATTCTTCCTTTTCTAGAGCAAGGAGTCAAATTATTCTGATGGCTTTCTGTGCTTCACAGAATTAGATGTTTAACTTCTTAATAAAATTACCACATAGGTCTAGTTAAAAATCCTTAAAAGTATTCCTTGTTTTCAACAAAAGAAAAAAACCCATCGAAATAACAAATATTGCCCTTCACTTCAGTGCCGGGCAAACTGGGGAGAACAAATGTGCTTTCCAAGAGCACGAAGTCGGACAGCTGGCTAAGCAGTACGAGCAGAAAGCCTTTTTAAGGCATACGAACCCAGAGGAAAGGGATGATGTTGTCCTTGGCTATGGCCTGCAGCAGCCGGGGGGCCCCGGTGAGGCTCTGCAAACCCGCCCCACAGGTGGAGAAGAAGGACCCTATGACGATGACCCACGGCGAGGGCCACGACAGGGTGCCCACCACCAAGTTCTTGTTCACCGCGTCGCCGTACCTGCGGGCAGGAACACACTCAGGCATTCGTATTCTCAGGGCTATTTAGAGACTCATGTTTGGGGTTTTTGGGTCAGTTTTAACATGTCATTTATACACTATTACTAATAATACCATATTTTTAATATACTACCCTATATTATTAATAATACTATGTTATGTTCTTAACTAGAAAACACAGGAAGTAGCAAACAATCTGAGTTATTTTTGATATACAGATAGAAAGTGTCTGCAGCTTGCTTTCAACAATTCAAAGACTTTCTTTTCATAATATATATTTTTAAATTCTTGTGCTACTATCACAACATTATTTCTCACTATCACCAAAAAAATGCAAGAATTAAGACATGGGATGGAAAATCTGAGGATGCCATGCCAGCAAATACCAAATCGAATACAAGAAGTTTCCAAAAACAGTGTTTACAATTTACATACAAATACAGTTTAAAAGGCACCCAGAGGTAAAAATTAAAAAACAAACAAACAAGCAAAAAACCACACAAAAACCAAACCAAAACAACAATAACAAAACCAAACCAAACCAAAAAACCCACAAGGGGAGGAGTGGGGCATGCAGACATAATGGGCAAGAACACAACTACACTACAAAAAAAATAAAAACAAAGGAGAGCATTAAAGCAGTAAAACTTACTTATCTCTCAGGACAACACCTTCTATGCAGGCTCCAAATAATAACACACAACTGAAGTCTGCAGGACAGGGTGTGTTAAGGAAGTAGAATTTATTGAGGCAGATGAAAGTATTGTGTAAAGGACAGTACATGCCTCCATCCCATGGCATTTGCACTCCAGCATCTCCACAAGTATGTGGTAAAGCTGGCAACTAAATTAATGTCTCATGCTCACATATACCTTCTAATGTCACAGAGAAAAAGTTCTTCCAAGTTTCAGTTTTTAAAAAAGACAGGTTTAAATGTTATGATAAAGGAGACAAAAATCAAATGAAGCATTTTTATACTAAAATGTCAATTTAATCTTCTGCTAGTAGAAGCTGATATTAAATCTTTCTTTTGTCTCTCCTTCTCCTGTGTCTGAAGATATTTTGAACATATGGCAAACCATTACTTTGCACACTCGTTTTTTGTAGTCTCAGCTGGCATTCACATCACCAAGAAGTCTTTGACTACCGGGTTTGTTATTAAACTGTACTGCTTCTGCATTGGGGAGTACAAAATACCTCGGGCTTTTTGGATCTGGCATTCCAGTAATGGTTTTGATCTTGTAAATTAAGTTCACACAAATGGTTAAATCTTGAATTCTACTCCTGAAATGCAACTATAAGCAATAAAAGGAGAAACATTGCTCCTAAAAGTGACAGTGTCAGCCTCCCCCAGGGTGGCGGCTGAACATGGACACATCCAGCTACCCTGAGTGAGGCCTGAGCTGCCAGCGGAGCTGGGGGTTATTGGCTGTGACCTGTTTTAATATTTATGATGTCCACAGGAAATGCTGACTTCTTGGTACAGGGTCAGCTCCCAAAGTGACAGCTGGGAAAAGCTGTGCTCCTAAAGAGCTGGGACAAGCGAGCTGGGATCCTGATTTACAGCTTGGCAAGTTTTGGCAAAAAACAGGAATGAAACAGCAGAATTTCCAGGAGAGTCACCATCTCGGCCAGCTGCCCTTTGGGTGAGTCTGATTCAGAAAGCTCTTTTGACTTTTTTTTTTTAATCTTCTATGTTGATAAATTGTCATTTAGGACACCAAGAGCTAGATAAAGCTGAAAGGTTGTGGCTCATCTCTTCTTTAGCAGGAGAGCAGATATGAAGACAGTCTTTCCTAAGCAAAGCTCCTGTCGTCCTAAGCCCTGAAGAGCTGAAAAAACACTTGAGAACATTTAGTCTAATTTCTGACTCCAGTTTATCTTGTCCTAAAATGTTCAAGAAAACTTACACTCCTTAAAGTCATTCCAAAGAAAAGGCGGCTTTTTCAAAAAAGGAACTCAAAATTTATGAACTCTCCCATTAAAGCCTCCCCTCATCCTCATGTTTCACTGCAACCTAAAAAAACCCAAAAATCTCCAAGTACACCACCAGCCTGAAAAGCTATAGATCACTGTGTAGCAAAGAACAGCGACGGGAATGCAGAACAGAACCCACAAAAAGGGGATGGAAAATAACAGGATAATAATTACAATTCTTTCAGCTCAAGGACTGATGTTCTGTTCGGTTTTTTTTTCCACTGGCCAATCATACTTGCACTGAGAATTTGGTGACCTGAAAGCAGTTCCACAAATCAGACACAATGTACCAGCACTCCAGTAATTTTAAAAGGATACAGACTAATGATGTGGTGACAATGGCAAGAATTGTTCCAACAGGGATGGATTTCTGTGCATCTTTGAGGTCCCCTGATCTGTTTGAACCAGCCATGATACCTGAAAGTACATTTTGGTAAGATCACAGGGTGGGAGGAAGCTCAGAGCCCCAGGAAGCCCCCTCATGCCAGCATTCTCACCAGTCACTGAAGGGAAGAAGATGCCAACCAGCACCATGAACGACGTGGAGATATCTGACAGCACGTACAGGTGCAGGTTGTTCTTCTGGCCTGCCACATCCACAGAGGGCTGATGTGCTCTCTCCAGTATCTCTCCTTTCTCCAAGTAATTGCTCCATAAGTTGTCTTCAAGGTTATTATCACACCGCAGAAAAGAAAAGCATGTTTCAGTTCAAACCTGTTCTCATTATAATGGGTTTACAACTGAGGATTACAAATGCAATTCAGTGATCAACACAAGAAAACCACAAACATGTATCAATAGCCTACAGAAGTCTAAGCAACTTACCCTTCATTATTACTAAATGTAACATTCTTTTAACCTCATACCTATTTCAACTCAAGGAAATACACAGAGTATTTTTATGAGCCACCATACCACACAGAAGCTCAGAGAATGCAAAGCAGCAATACTGACCAGTTTTCTAGACAGAAATGGGTTTGTTCTTCAGTCAGTGGAAGAATTACAGAATCATATGTTTGGCATTTGAAATTTCACTAACAAATGCTGAGTCTTCTTATAATCTTAGAAACTAGACTGCTGGTTTCTGTGAAAATGGGAACCTTCAGGACTCAGCACCTGCACAAAGCAGCTGTTCTCTGGTGTTCATTTCAATAATGAACACTTCTCAGTTATACTGTATTCAGGAGTGGGCAAACAAGGAGACACTATTTCTGTATGAGTACTCGTCTTTCAGGGCATAGTCTTAACCTGTCTAAAGTGGAGAGCTGTCATTACAGCGTTCTGCAAATTTTTAATAATTTATTCATCTTAGTATAACTTATAATTACAGCTAACTTCATGTGGAAATTATGAGATGAACAAGGGAAATTTAATCAATTTTACAGCAGACAAGTACTGTATCAGGACAAAAGTGCCATCTCCTCTTTTGAAAGATTACAAGACTTGACTTTCTTTATTGAAGATCATTTTCTTCACTGTAATTACATTTCTTCAGGCCCTCTTTCTTAACCAGCAGGGAAGAGTTTGACCCATTTCAGCTGCTCAGCATGCCTCCTCTTAAGGGGAAAAAAAATGTTCTACCATACCTATTAAAATGCCACTAGCAGCTCCTGGAATTCCTGCTATCTCCGAGACGTTGTTCATTAGGAAATATTCATCACAGTGTTCAGTGGTTAAGTTTGTGCTGTGGCAGAAGAGCTCCCAAAGCTTAGAGGCCACAGTTATGTTATCCTTAACTACAGTTTTGGCACAAACATCAAAGTGATCTCTTGACAGAGTCCTGTTGCCCAACATGCAAATCCTGGAAGGGAAGCATGAACACCAGTGTTATTGGATGTTACTGGGAAAATGAACATATTGCCCATATTTATTCTTTTACACCATGTGGAAACTTCAAGTGGCTCTAGTTTGCTACATAATTTCTCACCTTCAAAAGGATGGTGGTAGCATGACAAAGACTGTATCTGTTCCTTCTAAGGGCCAGAAGTATAAAGCTACTTTTAGGGAGAGGTATAAAAAGCCATGTCAATGTGATTTATGGAATTTGTTTGATTTATCTTAAACAATGAAAGGGAACAACTAGGACACTTTTTGGGTTTTTTGTTGTTTGGGGTTGTTTGATTTTTTTATTAAACAGAACTACTGGAGTGGAAGAAATATGAAGAGTACTAGAATTCAAATTACTAGATTTTTAGAATACCTAAAGATATTTGGAATCTCATTAACTCAGTTTCTATATCACAACACTTGAATGACCCCTGACATTTTAGATTCAGAATTAGGAACATATATTAAAATCACAATAAGCAAAGGTTCTTCTTATCAGAAGATACTGTGCTTAATTGCTAAAATCCTCCACTGCCTGTCGTATTTTGTCTGACCACAAACATAATTTATTCCAGCACTGAAATATTTTTAATTCACTTGTCCAAAGACAATTCCACAAGACAGTGATCTAATGTAAGAGCTTCCTGCTACTAAAAGTTCATTCAGCTTTTCTTCCCACTGTCAGAAAACACTCACAGGAAAATAAAGTTTCTTCCATTTTAATTTTAATTAATTTTAATTCCATTTTAATTGTTTCACAGGTCTTATTGATCACTGAAGACAGGAAAACGGAAAACACAGGGCCATTTTTGCACAGTTTGCAGGCCTGTGAACTGTAACTTCCAAGAAAACCTTCCCCTACAAAATTAAAAATAAATACACTATTTTGTTACTTCAGGGGGGAAAAAAAAAAGTGAGGAATACAGTCCAAGAAGAAAGATAGGGAAAACATTCAAGAACAATCTCTAAGAGATAATGAGGGGGATGTAGAGACATTGTTTTACTTTTACTGCTGTAAACCTTCACTGTTGTAAAACATTATAATCATTGGGCCTTAAATATCAAAAGGGAAGACTTGAGGGCTGCAAAGCATTTCAAGATGTGAATAATTATGCAGATCCAACTCCTTTATTTCCATTCCATTCATCTCTTGTCAGCAGTGTCAGAAAATACAGTTTGCATTCCTGGTAAAACACATGCATCCACATTATTGCTGCTCCAGCTCCGGGTTCAAGAAGCTGATTTCATGTTTAGAGGCCAACATGCCAAGGAGCACGTGTTGGGTCCAGGGCAGGCTCCTCACAGAGCGGGGGAAGTTTTTCTGGAGCCTCAGCATGGCCCCACATCACACTCCCAAGACGCGCCCAGCTTCTCAGCAAGGAATTCACCAAACCATGAATTTCCAGCCACGAAGGCAGCGTGCTGTGTCGGACTGGCCTGGGGAAAGGGACCTGCCAAACTGCTCCCTAAGAACTGCCACAAATAACCCAGCACCACTGTCACTCAAATCTGAACGGCCGCGGGCCAAGAGACTGGACTGTCTTTGCAGGAAGCAGAGCAGTGTCAGTCTCCATCAGCCTCACAACGAGACTTCCTTCTACCCAAACAGTTTAAAACATGCAATAATGTGTTCATTTTAGCCTAAGAAGCTTCTGTTTCATGAGATCTACTCACTGTCATTATACACAACTAAAAATATTGGAAGTAATTCACAATGGAAGTAATTCAACAATGGAAGTAATTCAGCAATGTTTCAGGCACAAGTTCTAAGTAACCTACATTAAAGCCCAACTTCCAGACCCACAGGGAAAGCTATAACCCCCATCCAGAAATATTACTCACGGAAATTCAGGTGGATCAAAGATGGACTTGATAGCTCCAGCATAAATGGACAGGATGGATATAACTACGCAGGCCAAGAAGAGGGAAGCAAATTTGTTCACATACTTCACACCTACGAACACCACCACTGCCATCAGGATGAGGAATACAGTGCCATACACCCTCATGTTGTTCAGCATGGCACTGGATGCATCGTGGGCACCGGATGGATGAAAAATTGCTGCTTGTGGCACAATATATGTCTGAAACAAGAGAAAGCAAGTGTGAGTTGGAGGAACACTGGCACAGAACTCTGTCTGGAATCGTGTACCTCTACTAGAAATGTAAATCACTTTCCATTCCACAACACGCTCTTCACCAGGAATCTTTTACAGGAAAAATCAAGAGGTAGCAGCCCTTTCTATGTCAGCAGTACAACTGAGCCAACTTTATCAAAGATGAACATGTGTGTTGGATTAAGCCACACTTTCATCTGTGTTGTCAGAAGAGCTCCCAGTCTGGATACTCAAGAGTGTGCAGCTTCCAAAGGGAAGCACTAGTGGCAAAGAACTGGACGCCAAGGAACTGGAGACCTTCCAGTCTCTTCCTGTAAATGTATATGCAAATATGGGACAAGAATACACTTTCTATATGTTATTTGTCTTCAAAGCAGGATTACTCTGGTACTACTCACCAATAAAATCTCAATGGCACCAAGGATATACATGGCTCCTGCAAATGTTGTTCCCAAATAAAAACACAGCCCTACAGCTCCACCAAACTCTGGGCCCAATGACCTAGATATCATGAAATAGGAGCCACCAGCTGTGAAACAAGAAAAGTGAGAGTAAAATTATAATTTATTGCTATAAATTTTCAAATATTCACAAAAAGAATACAACAGAATTATATACAGTGTATCTACTATTTTGAGGTTCAACTGAAGTATCTTTTTTGTTGGCACAGGGGTAAAAACCAAATAAATTGATCCTTAGCCTCATTGATACTAAGAAGAAATACTAGATATGAATTCAGGCTTTTTATGCTAGATTAAACAAATTTCTCTGGAATAAAATCATGTTAACAGTTTATAGCAACTTAGGTTTTGGTGTTTTTTATCTTTTTACACTTACCTGGAACAACACCATTTGTGGCAATTGCACTCATTGATATGGTTGTCAACATAGTCTGGGGAAAACAGGGAAAAGGAAGCATTTGTGTAAACAACATTTTTTAAAACATAACTTATTTCTTGATAAAATAAAGCTGCCACTGCATATACGATCCAGTATTTCTATTTATTCTGTCTGTCATTATCTAAAAGAAAACAAGGACAGCAGGAATTTAATCATTGAGCTGTTGAGACTTCTGTTTGAGAGATGGCCCCTGCTTTATCAGGTCAAACAGTGGGTGTCTGCAGACAAAGCAAGATAAGAGAACGCAGGTGTCCCTCCATCTGCGGAGCTGTGATTCCAACAAAGACTGGTCCAGCAAAGCAGGCAGCCGTCCCCTGGGGCAGGCATGGAAAACAGCTATTTGCTGAACAAATACTCTTTATAAGACTGTATTTACACTAGATACAGTTTGCCAGTTTAGAAGTAACAGTAAAAAAAAAAATTTTTTTTAATCCCTCAGCTACAAACATGACAGAGGCGTCTGGCATAAATCTGACTTTTCTTTACACAAGCACCTACAATGCTGCCTCCCCAAGTTTCTCAGTAGTTTCACAGAGGTTGTCACAGGCATTATCGCACCTAAATACTTACACAACAGCAGCAAAGCAATACAATCAGGAAGGACTGAAGAACTCCAGCCATTCCCACCATCCAAGTCAGCCGAAGAAAGAGAATAACCCCGAAGATATTCTGCATGCATGGCAAATATACCCCCATCAGGGTGCCCATGCTGGGTGACTGGAAAAAAAAAAGTTGATCTTCATTAACTGAAATTATTCAGAGCAGAGATAACGAAAAAAGCCTAGAAGTTCAGTTTTTTAAATGGTAGAAACCTGGGAAACATAAGGTAGACACATTCAAATACTGTTGTGCTGGACTTCCACAAAACACGACAAACTCCAAAATCATGAATTTCTGAACAAAATGCTGACCCTGTCACATATTGAAGTAATTATCCTCAGTATTTAACACCAACTACTAACAACAGGAGATACAGTTATTTGGCTTTCTGTAGATCATAGAGTTTCTAGTATGAAACGTGTCAAGAGCTGCAGACCACAAATAAGATAGAACCTTACCCTACTGCCCAGAGTTCACGAATTAGTTTCAAGGAAAACATACTTTTGTCATGTTACAACTAGAAAAGATTTGGAAGCAATCTGGAGACGTGTAATGTATTTTCTTCCATTTTATATTTTCCATGTAAAACTAATGGTTCTACCCTTCCTTAAGTTCAATGTCAGCATCAGACTCTTTTGACAGCAACTGAGAAAACACAAGTTACGTGACTTCACAGGCACTGCACGACTGGCCTTCAACATAGCATCCTGCATAATAATTATCCAAAATAATGGCATCAAAGTGCCACTGGTAAGGGCTTTATTCCAAGGAATATAAAAATGTTTGTTGCATTGGCACACCTGGCACCAGCAGCATTTCAGAGTCCCAAATCTCTCTGGTTTCCTGCCAAGACATTTCATTGCTTCTGCTTTCTGAGGTTTCCTTTCGCATTTAAAATTATACTGAATTCTAAAACACAGGGGGAATAGAGTGTGTCACTTCTGAAAGGCTCATCCCTTTTCATACTCCCGTCTATAAATAAATGTGAATTCCAAAACACATTAGATAGACAGCATTTAAAGAAGCCCTTGAACAATCATTCAAATGAGAAGGATATTAAAGGGAGGTGACAAAACTTGTTCAAATTTGACTCCACACAGCATTAACTAGATGCAAAAATAAATAGCATCTTTATAGACAAATTAAGTCATGAACCCAAAGCAACAGTACTTAAGACAAGCAATAAAATGTCTGCCAAAAAACTTTACATAAGGTAATTCAAGAGTGTATTTCACCACACAAAGCAAAATCCTTATAGAATCACATGTTTATAAGATCACCAGGTCAAAAGCAACAAAGGAATTTAGTGCTTCAACTTGCAATTACATGTTACAATCCAAAATTTCCTCATCTGCACTAGAAACCTGCCCTGCCAGACATGAAACAAAACTGTGCCCAAGAACATGATCTGAACCACTCTTCATTAGAAGTGCCAGGAGTTGCTGACTGAATTTTTTGAAGTCAGGTTTGAATACCTTGTGTGACTAAAGCTAAAACAGATCAACCAGACTTTGCTCATACACACTACAGCTCAGGTGAACCTCCTGAAGGAAAGTGGGCAACAGAATCACGTGCTGAGGGTTTGCAGTGGAGTTGTTCTACAAGACCTACAAGCATGGGGCTAGAGCTGTTCCTCAGCTGTTTCAGTGCCACTGTACTAATTAATTCCCTAAACCATCACCTGCCATTTTATAAAAATTACCATCCTAAATATCTAACCTGATCAGCTTTGTCAGGATTATGTATGAGGACAAAATGAATTGTTGTCTTCTGATAGTAACAGAAATTACACTTGTTACATAAGTGTCCTGATCAGAGCAAGGTAAGGGTTTTTTACTGAGTTATTCCAGTGCTACAGTTGAGGAGGATCTTCATCGAGTATTATTTATAGTGTACTTGTTTCCTCAGGAAGGGAAGGTTTAGATATTTTTGATCTGAACTGTGTCTTTAACTGCACAAACATAAACTGAGAAAGGACTAAATAATGTTGCCAGGCACTGGGCAGATTTTGCCCAGCACAGAGGCTTCCTATTGTCACATTAATGTACACTTTGCCTCTCAAGGACACATTCCACATAATTTTATCATCTTCTATCTGACCTCTCATCCATCAGTCACTCCCTTGCAACATCTCTGAACCCATCAAGTGAATTTATCAGACATGTGGGTATCTCAGGATAAAAGAGTCAAAGAGTTTGTCAAAACTGGCATCTGGGAAAAGAAAAGAAGCCCAACCTGTTGCTCCTATACAGGAGAAGCAATTGGATCACAGTTATTGTGTTTTCTACGGGACAGTCCTCCACACACTATGAAAGCAGGTGAGATTTCACCCTGACCTTTACACACCTCCCAACACCTGCTTCCTTTGCATAAGAATCCACTTTAGCTCAGCTCTTTCCTGTCTTCTGACCTATGTGGTTCCTGCAGCTTTGCTCCACTGTTCCATCATCTTCTCCCCCTCCCTCTTAAGTGGCCTTTTAAGCCTATCAAGTTACAAGCTCACTTCGACCACAGAGGAAGAGAAATGGCACATTAGTTGTACACTTGTGAGATCACTGCAGAGCAGAGCAGCCTAGGAAATGCCCAAGTGTCTGCCCACAGCCAAAACTCAAGCCACAGTATTACTAAGTGTATCTCAGGCATAAGAGTTTAGTCTAGATTTTCTTAGCTCTGGGGAAAAAGAAAATACTAGAAAGAACGATCTACTTGAATATTACTTGAACTAGCTTGTTCACAGAAAGATTTAACACCCGTCATCTGCAGTGACTGGACCATTTTGTATAGCATCTAATCATCACTGAGTGATACTAAACCAGTGCTGAAGTCTCAACAGAATGTGACCTGAAACAAGGGTATTATTATGCTCAGCCTCAAGAGCAACCACATGAAAAAAATGTAACACCCTATGCTGCATAAAGGAAATAAAAGAGAGACATTTTGAAGAACACTGTTTTAGAACGACTGAGAAGGGACAGAAAAATCTCGAAAACAGTCTCAATTGCAGTGATGCAGATCATGTTTCTGTTCACTCTCATCAGCTGCAGACACATAATTTATGTAAATATTGATCTGGGTCTGAAGGACACTATTTCCATTGTGCCAGTGTGATGGGTTATTAAAGCACTTGGCTGCAGGGCTCAGGGACATTGATCAGCAATGACAGCTCTCACGGTTGCTCTGTAGCATGAAGACAGACAGCAGCACAGAAATTAACTGCCTTGTTACAGATACGTGAACTAAAACAGCTTATCTCATTTTTTTCCCTCATGAGAAGGGGATATTTCTATAGCACTGTGACTGTTATGTGCTTATTGCAAGACTGTATTTAGAAAAGAAAAAGCAACCCAATTTCTACCGTATTACATTGGAGTTGTGTCAATTTTACCTGACCTGTACCTAACACAGAATGCTGCTATCTAAAGTATTTAGTCGGGTTGCTGAAACAAGATAATATGTTCATATTAAGATGTCTTGCACTGAAATGGAATGAATTCGAAAGGATATGATTTGGCAGGCAGGTATATATGACTATACTCACTGAGAGACCCGTCTTACCTGCTCAGAGAATTACAGTCACTTACTGAAAGGACTGCTTTCCTCAGTTCATTTTTGAATATCAGATCTAGAGCCTGCTCAACTGCCTTGCTCCAGCTCTTGCCTATGAGATGCCAATTCCAGCAAGTGACAGGCAGGTTATTCTTTGTCACACCAGCTGAGCACACTCAGTGCAGCACTCAACAACTGGTGGGTTAACAGTGGTTTAACCACTTAAAACAGACCTGCTGGTGCTGGCATGGACTGCCAGACTTCTGTTCTCATGCTCAAATGGGAAGGATAAGGTAACAGCAGCACAGTGATTTATACCTCAAAGACGATTAAAAACAAGCGTGTAGAAGAATCCCGTTTGCACTGTTTCTGAATACCTTCAATCCATACCCTTGTCCAGTTACTGCTTTTGAATTTCCTGGGTTTAATGGTTATAATTATTGGCCAAGTTTTTCAGTCGTCTTATATTCTGCAAGATGTTTAAAATTTTATATTGCCCATGGCAAGAGAGGGAGAAGAAATTCAACCTGCAGTTATGATATTGCAGCCGATGTAATTTATCCCAGAGACAGACATGCAGACAAAGGTTCGCCTAAGGAAACTGCAGTGTTTACACAGAAAACACTGAGATATTAATACAGCATGATACTGTCACTTTTGGAAAGGTTACCAAACCCACTCTACAGAAAACATCTGAGAAGTCTGTGAACATAAATTTTTGGGACGTGGGAAAACATAATTCAGGAAAACCCAGTTATTAAACCTGAACTCCATTTTGCCATGGAAGCAAAGCTTTAATAAAGTTAATAGTTATTTTCAATGGCAGTAAACAGCCTGAACATATGCAAGCATGAGTCATACCTAGATGTAGAAATATTAAGACCATGCCATGCATGGTACTCGATCAGGGATTGAAAATAAGTTCTCAGTTTTCTGGTATTTGCCCTATTTTTACCTTGTGAAATTTTATATACATTTACTTTAACCAACTGTATACTACAGTCCCATGGCCAAATTCTCTCCATTCTTTTTCCATCAGGGAAGCAAGGGACTAGCTTCCAGATTGATCTGCATCTTACCCTGGTATTCCGGTCATGCAATTAAAAAGGAAATAAACAGCAAAAGTGATCAGAACTTTCTAGACGTATCACAAGGACTGTATCTATTGTATCCCCCACCATTCTACTTTCATTGGGGAATTAATCAATCTGCTTCTGATAGCAAGAGGATGAAAATTATTTTAGATTATGCAATAATACCATATTAACAGCTGATGCCTGACATTATTCCCACCAAAAGCATGCTAAAACAGAGATGCAGGTGACATTCTTTACTAGTAATGTGAAGATAAAAGCTTTGGACAAGACTCAGCCATTAGTATAATAACAAGTACCACACAAAAGAAAATCATAATTAAAATGTTTAAATTACTTTTTTAATGCCGGCTTATAGGACCAGAATGCAGCTACTTCACCCAGATGACCTTAGCTCAGTTCTGTAATGATGTCACATTAACCACAATATTGCAGCACTTTAGTGCATGTGGTCTCAAATAAAATTGAATTTTAAGCTTCACGTTGACAAAACAACTTTGCTATCCCCAGTGTAAAATTGCAGAGTAAGGAACTGGAGTGTGAGTAAGGGCGTTCAGCACGGGGTAACATGCATGCTCCTTGAGAGCACTGCTGGTTTTCAACATTATCACTGCCACCTCTTTCTGAAATGGCTCAAACTTTGTAGGGCAGTGCTATAAAACCTGAAAAATTCAAGTGCTATCTCAGCGTTTTTGGAAACCTTTCTTTTAACAGAATTTGCAAGCAAACTGACAAGCCTGCAAGCCATAAAATGCAACCACACCACTTGCAGGTGCAGCAGTAACCAAAGCACCTGCGGCACTGCCAGAGGAGAGAGGAGCAGTTAAACACTGCCCTCCTGATAGAAATCAACTACCAACAATCAAACCTCACCTGCTACAGTCATTCCACAGCCAGCCCAAATGGGCCAACCATCTAAATGCAGATCCTTTGGGGCAGAATTCAGTTGCCTAAGTGCCTGACACCAGAATGACTCCTGAGCTGCCCCAGGGTGTCAATCTGACCTCCACCCACCACTCTAGACGGGTGTTGTCTCCTGCAAACCCTGCGTCATTACCTACTAGGCTTGTAGAGATGTGTCAGATACTACTGGGCAGCTAAAACAGCACTAGGAAAACGCTGGGAGGTTGTTTAGTTTTTATTTGTATCCCACTAAAAGCCTATCCCCTTCTTATCTAAATCCACAGCAAGTGTAAGGAATTGCACTGTAGTGCACAGCTTTAACCACCACATCTTCTCTGGTAGCAGCTGGTTCCCTACAGGTCCTATGTCACTTGTTTGCAACACTGTCGTGGCTCCTGAGAGAGGTTAAGAAAAAGCAGAAAGGAGGCCAGCTCCCCAAAGATCACAAAGGGGACCATCCCATTCATCAGTTGCCCATGGAGAGAATCTTTACTTACTTTTGATACTTTCTTCTTCGATCCATCAGTATTTTCTGCTTCTTCGTGTTCCTTGACACCTTGAGTAAGATTTGTGTAGTTGACCAACTTGCCAAGTAGAGATGACACTTTTGGTCGTATGTCAAGCTCTTCCTGTGGAAAAAGACAACAAGTCAACTTCTGCAGTTGACAGCATTTCTGAAGAGTGGCTGGGATCATGCCTTCCTGGGCATGCCTGAAGCTACCAGGGAACACACCAGGAAAATCATCCAGGGAATGACAGAGTATTTCATTGTGCCTGAACCACTGATGAGAGGCTTTAATTTCCTGAAAGGAGGGCGACTGATAGGAAAAGGCTATGCCAAAATGTCTGCATCATGTGAATCATTTTCCTGAAGTGCTGAAAAGTGTAATTACAGCAATAAAGAAGTCTGAGCCTTGGAACTGTAAGAAAATGAACGTGTACCTTGCGTGTATCTCTAACGTCAACTTACATCAACAGATATACTTTTGAAAAGGTCAAGTTGCCAAACAAATCAGAGATCTAGGGATTAAACTCTGCTCATTGTAGACATGTATGCACTCTGATAAATTTACTGCGTTTTTCAAACTATGATATCTAATTCATGTGGATCTAGACAAAATTCCCAAAAACCACACGTATGGAAGGCCTCCCACCTTTATACTCATTCCATTCAATTTCTGTTTCTGAAAGTTCAAGGGGAGAGAGGAGAAAAAAGCCCCAGAACAAAATCATTCTCTTTTCCTTTCTCTTTGAAATTAAAAAGTCTTGCGTGTCTGATAGCACAATAAGGAAAGCATGGTAAAGAGACCATGGTAAACGTTCCACACAGGAAATAAAATCCAGTTGAGAAAGATTTTACTGTCTGCAGCTTTATCATATCTTTAGGTATCACCTTGAACAGCCTCTGGTGGGATCAGTAGCATTATGTGCTTTGTACATGATGCAGAAACTGACCCCAAATGGGGTCATCCCTAAAGGGATGCCATGAGCCAAGCACCCCTTTTCTTATTCCTTCCTCTGATCTGACCTGCAGTTCACATGTTTAAAAACCTGATTACAATTCCTTCCACAAAGGGGTTGAGACATGTGCAGCAGAGCAGCATGGCCCTTGGGATGCTCCTCCATCTCCTTAGTCCCACAGAAGAGCCTTGCACAGCTGGTGAGGTCCTGTGCCATCACTTCTGGAAAAGGCCTCCAGCATGAGTGTCTGCCCCTCCTTTCTTCCAGGTGGATACAGTTACACAGAGTCACACCTGTGCCTCACAGACCCAGCTGCTCATCACACCCGAGCTCTGCCATCACACAGCCGCTCTCTGCCTACTGATACCTCTGATAACAGATGGGCACCCACAAAAAGGCATGTGGCAGAGAAAGATGTGCTCAATCCCTCCCATCATGAAGATCACAAATCACATTAGAAGTACAACAAACAGCTAGAAATTACCTCAAACAAGGCCAGATTTCTGTCATAGTAATCACCTCCCTTGCCAGCTTCTGAACTGTTCAGGAAAGGACTGTTTTCTTTATGGTTGCCATGACCTGTGAAGAAAAAAAGAAGCAGGTTTGGCTAAGCCGAGAATGAGACTTGGTAACCTTGATGAATCCATAGGGAATACACTCATTTGGTCAATTGTTTATTTTCAGTGTCTCAAGTTATACAATGTTAGCAATATCAAAGGTGTTACTCTCAAGGTAGAGTTATTTCTATTTCTACTCCTCTGTTTCATTAAAATAGAATAAAAAGTTACCTCAAAGTAAAATTTACGAGTGGGGTCACAGATACAATGCTGTATGTGCCTTTACTTTCTAGTGCTCACTTCTGCAACTGTTCCTTATACAGAGCAGTGACAAGCACTAGGACAGCTCCTGTGCATTTAGAAATCACTGCTAATGATAACAGCAAACTTTGAGCTGTATGTCCGACCCAATCAGATACATTTAGTAAGACTGAACACTTCAAAGATTATCTTCTGTAATGACAGTACAGGTAAACAGCCCCCAAAGCACCTTTTTAGGTTTTAAATGCTGTTTGTTACTCACTATGCCCACTAATCCCAGACATTCAACACCCTCATCATGCTTCTACCCTTACTGTGTTTTGAACATTTAAGCTGTGCATTCTTCAGGCTCCTTTTATACTTTTAAATTAAAACCTATTATCAGGTACATTAAAACCAGAGCATTCACATATGCAATGAACAACATTTAAAAAAAAGATCAGTAGAGCTTTCTGCAGCAAGTAGTAATAAAAAAAAAAAAACCCCAAACAACCAAGGGCACTATAGTTTAAAACAACCTCTGAGGGGAAAAAAAAAAGATTAATTTGATTTCCATCTTCAAAAATTCTTGGACTTATGTCTCCCATTATCCTCTGCTCAACAAACAAAAATTCTTTTCTTTTGCCTGCACCTCTTCACTCCCTGCTCTCACAGCCAATACAAATGAACGATTTCCAAGAGCATCTCCTTAAGAAAGGATTAATCCAAGGAATACTTTTTTCTATTTACAAAAGAAGTAACCACTATAGAAATTAAAAATTAAAGAAAAAGAAATTATTATCTCAAATGAAGATACCGCAAGTCAAAATATTGTACACTGAATACACCAAAAGCAAGAGATTAAACAGCTGGATTTTTTGGTGCATCTTTTCAATGATTATAGTAATCAATTCAACAAGGCTACACTAAATTATTTTAATAAAATTCAAGTGAAAACATCTCTGCATTTTGAAATTTGAATCAACTTACAAAATGAATCTAACAGGCAAAGAGAAGAGTCCTCCCCTACACACAGTGATCAGCACAAACAGCACTGTTACAAAAGTAATTGTTATAAGCCAAAAAATTATGAGAACATTCAGTCCTACTCTTACTGAGGGGAAGGGATGCATGGAAAGCAGCACAATTTTCTGGAAATTGCTGACAGGTGCTTTGAACAAAACTGTTGGAAAAACAACATTCACAAAGAACAGAGGGATTTTTAAGCTTCTGTAAGTAAATACTTAGCTGACCAAAAATATATGAAAAGAGCTGCCTACTGTGTCTGCATGCTTACTGCCTTTCTCACAGCTCTGACAACTAACCCCAAAATGTTAATGAGCAGCTGCCTTGAACAAGTGGGCTCAGCTTATCTGCTGACCCCACCTACACATAAGAGATGCTCACTTTGCTGTAATTGTAGAATTTTTTACACTAGAAAAACGTCAGTAAGCTTAACAACACAGCATCAAAATCAAATGGCTATCAACTTCAGCAAAGGCAAAAATCTGCAAAAACTGCTTGCTTGCTGTATTTGTTATGCCCATACTGGAATTTACCAGATCAATTTTGCTGCAGTGTGTGCTGCAGTCCCCCCATCCTGTTGTGGTTAAAGTACATTTGCAATTTTTGCTGAGGAAATGGAGTTATCTGGAATATGGAGTTACCATAAATCTGACACAAATGATGGTGCAAATTATGACATCAACAGAAATACTGTCTGCTTGATTCTTCAGTGCTCTGGTCTCTGCAGTATCTTCTCACCATTGCACTTCATCAAACACAGCAAGGTCATGAGCAACCTTGGTTTGTTTCCTCAGTTCCTATATGCCCTATATAGGAAATCCTCTATACTAGGTCTGGTGACTGAATGTTTGAAATATCAGCCCAGGGGCAGGGGAGGGGGTTATCACCAAGTGACTTTTAAAGCAATTCTTTCTTTCTTAGTTTTCCTTCTTCCATCAAGAACCCTACCTTATCACTGTCTCAAGTCAGTATAATGGGCGTTCTTGTAACGCTTACAGAAACTCTCAACCTTTTTATGTACAAAATCCCACTGTTGTCAAGATACTTCCATACTTTCAGTTTTTTAAACAAGATGATAATTGCTTCGCTCTTTCAAAATGCCCTTTTACCATAATCCACATAACCTCTCCTTAGTTAAGAAAGATTTCTTCATACCATCTCCCTGAGCCTGACAAAGACCAGTGACTTAAGATGAATCTTCAATTTAATTGATATTAGTTTTTAGATGCATCTTCATTTTGCCACCAGTGAATTTTTTCATAATTGGTCTGTTCAGAAGACCTCCTCCTCTCTCTAAGAGCTTCCACCCTTTCTCTCATTTTCCATTTACACGTTCAAGCATCACTCAAACCCTTTCCATTAGACTTTCCTTCCAAATTTGACCCCTTGGCATGCTTGCTTTATACACCATCCTGCACACAGGAAGCCCAAACTGAATAGAAAATTCAGTAGAAATAGTGACTGGAAATATAGTATTGATTTTGCAATTGCTGGGGCATATTTTCCTCTCAGTGGTTCAGAAGAAAGTGAAGTACAACTGGCTTTCTACCACATTCACAGCACTGGCTCCATTATCCTGAAATAACATACATATGAATTACTGCAGACAATGCAAAAATAAAAGTGAACCTTCCTGCTGATCTAATGAAGTGCCACCTTAAAGTCCCTCTCAAACACTGTACACTTTCAACAGGAAGTGAAGGAGTGTAAGTTTATATGCAAGTTCTTTACAATGCCATCCTAATTCCACTTCACCGACAAGCAGAACAGGGGGCTGAGAGATGTGTGCTAACTCAAGACTATTACACTGCTAACTTAAATACAGCTAATTAAACAGTCAAAAATCACTTTCACCATTGCTGCATGTTCAATGCAATCTCTACAGACATGTTCTAAATAATTTCTCTCACTTTTTCTCTTTTCGTACTGTGTTTCCATTTCAGGAGTAAAACCTCCAGCAAATGACCATTTCCTCAAAAAGAATCACAACTGTACTTTGACAAAACAGGCCAGACTGCAGCACAGTACAGAGACCACACTGCAAGAAAAAATTCTCTCTGCCAATGAGCAATAGCAGCAGCTTCAAAGAGACTTACTTGCATGGGAAGAGCGTGTTATCTCCATCAGTTTTGGAAGAGAGCGGATGTGACCTCGGAAAGCTACTCTGGGGAATTCTTGCCCCAGCTTCACCCGAGGACAGTTTACATTCTGAAGCATGAAGTCTCCTGGGCAAGCACCGTCCCGTGACATGCGCACAGTTTTCCACATTCTTAGTTATCAAGTCTTTGGTCCTGGCCAGTAGCTACGTGGTGTTAGTTTTCATCATGCAAGACTGCTTAGCAAGGAACATTTCTTAAAGAGGGAGCTAAACACTCTGCAACAGAGAATAATTTATTTGCCTTAGTCCCTAATTAATCTCAAATTTTGAGGCATTCAAGCTGTATTCCAAGTAGGTTAATGTTTCCTCTTCACTTGTTTCATTGCTTCTCAGTCTTCATTATCTTTCCAATAATTAAGGCATTTTATTTCTGAATGCTACCAGTTCTCTTCCAAACCAGATAATTCTATTTGCAGCCACCGCTTCAACTATACAGTTTATCTAAACATCTCCAGCATAGTTTCCTGAACATGCTAGAGCTCTGCTACTCAGATATGGGCACAGGTCCATAGAACATGTTCCTCATCCTGTGGATCACCTGAGTTCCTTAAAACATCAAAGATGATCCATGGAACAAAATCTAAAACCCTCAAGTGTGCATACTCCCACACATGCCAACACACAAGCTCAGGAAACAGAACAAAAGCAATAAATGGATGTCCAAACTTTCACCTCATAGCCAAGAAAAAACACTGCGACTAAACTGGAGCAGATATTCTATTGACTGGTTTTATTTTGTTCTTCTCCAAAAGGTTAATGTTGTCTTTACTTAAAAAAGAAATAAAAAATAAGAAAGGATTAAGAACACGGAGGACAGTATTCACGTTACTGCTTTCCTTCTGAAGGAGGATTAGGCCAGACAGACAGAGTTTCACTGCTTGAGCATGCTGAATGCAAGTCTTTTGTGCAAGCCATTGTGTATTCTTTAGTAACTGAGGAATGAAAACCAGAATTTAGAGAGAATTACAAACAAAAGACGTATATGAAAGTAACTAAAAGACAGATTAGTGAGGATAAATGGAAGCTGAAAAATTAGGCACAGTGAGACTATTGTAAAAAGACCAGGAAGCTTCACAATGATAAGGTCTACTCAGCCAGACTAAAATAACCATTGAGAAGATGGCAAGAGCAGTTGCATGACTTGACCTGTCAAGGTTTTATTCTCCTCTACTGCCAGTTTCTGAACTCCCTTACAAAAAACCACCACTCCCCTATTTCATCACATTCAAGTAAAGAAGCGGAAATTAGTACATCTTTAAAAAACTACAGATTTTTGCATCACAACATGACTAACTCAGAGATGCTCACCTACTTCTAATGGAAACTCATCTGGCTGGCAAGTTAAGAGGTGCTGAAGGCACAGATGGACAGAGCTTGACCAGCTTTAGTCCGGCCCACACAGACAACAGGGAAAGAGAACAGAGCAATGCCACTTAAGCTACTGCAAGGTTAAAACATTAAAGAAAAAGCAAATTCTGAAGAGGGCTGAACTTTGATAAGAAACTTCTGCCACTTCACTTCTACAGGCACATCATATCTGAGCTAATGCCAGCTGGCAGAGGCACGTACACCCTGCTCACAGCAACTCAGAAGGAACGCAGCCTCAGACATGCTCTGGAGGCAGGAAAGCTGGACAAAGCTCCAGACACTGCTGTGACCTGTGAGGATGGCATGCAGGGCTGCCAGAATCCTCCCTGCCTCACGTACCAAGAGTTAAGTCTTAAGTGAGGGACTAAATTTCTTCAAATAATTTCAGTGCGAATCAGAGTACAAGTCAGAGTTGGAAATGAAATGCTCGGCTCAACCAAGAAACATGTTGGTTTATTTACCCCTTTATAATTAACAAACAGCAGATATTTCCTAGAAAACCAGCTCAAAGGACAGCCCAACACTCCTCCCCTCAATGTAATTTAATTTCTGGAGCAGCATGAGAGTTAGCATCTCACTTGTAATTGTACTATGCTCATAGAGACTCCTTTGTGTACACCACAGTAACAAAACACCGTGATGAAACAGCCTGTCTAGCAGCTAACACCACATTTTGCTCAGCATTTATTCAGACGCTATTTCACAAGTATTACTGGCCACAAAGCCTGTGATAGTTATGGGCACAAACTGAGCCATTTTCATGCACAGAGGACATTACTTGATCTGACTTTTTTTTTTTTTAATTACAACAAAAAAACATTCATGCTTATACTATTTCATCTACCAGTAACACTGGAATCTAAGATTAGAAATCAGAGTTGATACCCAAGCAGTTGCTGTGGGTTCCCCTCAATATGAGCCATGTAAACAGCAGGCAGTTATAGCCAACTAATCACACAGGCTCACTTCTCACTCAGAAAGGGATGGGGATGGCTCAGTTAGCTGACCCCTGGAGTGCCTCTCCTGTGCATGCACCTTGACATGCTGCAAATTACCTCTAAAGAGAGCCTAACCTAAATAAAACCCTAATTTATAGATGGCTTAAGGTAGGCAATATTTATCCCACTTTGGAAAGCAAGTTAGTTCTGTTCTGATTTATTTATGCTTTCTCAGATTTTCATGTTTCAGTAAGTTCTGCAAATTTCTCCACAACTGGTAATTAAGACACAATTTACTTTGATTTTGGACCCCAAATTAAAATTGCTACACTTAACTGTTCTCACAAGATCTAGAAGCAAATGAATACGCCCAAGGTAGGTATTCTACTGGAAAAAAAAAAAAATTAGAGAAACAATGGAATTGCTCTGAACAGAAATTATTGCATAATCAGGTTTTATTAGTCACATTATTTTGAGGGCATCTGTTCACAGCCTTGTGGGTAAAGTTTTAATATAAAAAGCTGTCCATGTCCATTTTTATCACACTTTGTGGGTTTGATTTGTTTTTAACACAGTTCTTGAGACACCATTTCCCAGGTGTCAGTAAGGATAATGCTTATACTGTTCCTCCCAAAGGCTGTGTAATGTTCAGAGTGTTCTGCTCATCACCCACACGCTGTCAAGACCCGCAGGTCTGAGTATTGCTGAGAAACAGAAAAATCTCAACAATCTTCCTGGACTTTGCCAGTGATCCAAGAACCCTGGTATCTCCACACTCCAGCAGCCAAGCACTCGAGAGTACTGCTGAAGTACATCCAGAGACTGTCATTCTAGGATAACCCAAGAAACATGCAGACAACAATTTGATTTCAAATACATTCCAAATCTGCTTCTATTCATGTGCTTCCTCACATGTGGCTGGACTAAACAAAACTCTTATTCATTCTCAGAACTGTTATGGAACATTTCTCTTGGTTCATTCATGAGACTATACCAAATAATTTGATACACAATTATGCTTTTGCAGATATCATTACCCTGACATTTCATTAACAGAAATCAGACACTGCTTTTCTTAAATTACTCACTTTCAACCATTTAACAAAAATCCTAATCCAACATCAGTCCAAAGTAAAGATAACTTTAAGCAATAATAAAAAAAGCCTATTAGAAATACTTTTTTCTCCATAGACAACACACAACTAGCCAGAAACACAAGGAGCTTCTAAAATGAAAATTCTGGTTACAAACTCATTTATGGCAGCAGAACAGGGAGCTGACATCACAGGATCTGATAACGAGGAGTACTTATCTTCCCTTTAGCTACAAAGTAGTCAATATTACCCAAAGCACTTTTTTCATGACCAGAAAGTCATGACTTAACTTTCATAATTTTCATATGATAATTCATAATTCATAATTTTAATAATTCACTGAAAACAGTGATTTTTAATTTTGCAGTAGCAAAAAATCAAAAGTAGCAAAGTGACATTCCAAGCTCAGAAAAAAAAAATTCTCAAAATGTTTTGAGAACTCCACTAAGTTCTTGGTTTGAGGCTGGGATGTTTTAGGTGTGTGGGGTTTTTTAATAGGATTATTGTATTTACACCAGAAACAGGAGAAACAGGAAATAAACATTTATCTAGTTAGATAAAATTCATTCACACTACAGACCAGGCACTGCTAATGAAATAACTAACTGAAATCTGTTCATGCCAGTTCACACAAGACCTTGGACTAGAGCAGGTCTTTTTCACTGAAGGTGGCAGAAAGCACAAGCTGTAAAATCTCAGCTGACCCAGTATTTTATGAAAATAAAGGCCAAAGTCACACTAGATAAGAACCCACGCACAATAAGGCTGATGAGAGGAAAGCATAGCAGAATGAAAGGACAGATCTTTCCCTGGATAGCTCTGAGGTCCTCTATACTTTAAAAACAGGCTCCAACTATCAGTTACACCAGCAACACTGAATGCTCACATGCCTGTCCAGACACACATTTCCATCAGAAACTGCAGCTTGAACACCAAACTATTGACATTCGTGGGTATTTTAATAATACAGGCTGTTCATTCACAATTATAACATTATTATGCTATGTAATACCACTATTTATTTCACTGTTAATTGACACTGTCAATATAGGTTTGTGTTTACTGAGTTTTACCCAACTAGTAAAGGTGTGATGCTTAAGACTCATTACATACATTGCAGTATGTATTTACCATCAGCAACAGTTATGGCACCTACAAAAGTGACACAAACAAAGCAAAATAATACCAAAAAATAAAACAAAAAGCTGTATTACTGATAATATATTCATTCCTCTGAACCAGTTCAGAGTTCAAAAGATGCATTTGCTCGTGCTCTGCTTGAAAGAAACAGCCAAAACTTTCCCAGACAACACCCTATGCAACAGTCAGGCTGGAGCACAGCACAAAATTAAGTATACAGTCAAGCACAGATCTTGGATTTATCCCTAAATAAACATGTGTGACATTACTATCAGACTTCTACTGTACTTTGCAAAACTAGATTAGAGAACAGCCTTACCCATCAAGTTGACTGACCCTATCCAACTTGAAGGATTTAACAATTTAATAATCCTCTGTTTCAGAAAGCACTATGACTTTAGTTAAGACTCACTGATAGTTTCAGAACACTACAGTTCTTTGCAGGTGCTAATATCAACATCAACTACTTACCCTTTAGCAATAGCTCTTTGACATTTTCAGTAACTTGGTTTACCATTATTCTTCTTCCAGCTCTTAGCACATGCTTTAGTAAATGCCTCCTCTGTGAAGTCCTGAGGATTGGGCAACTTTAACAATATTGTATTTCCAAAAGACCTTTTTCTACCTGCTCTGACAAAGTGCTGGCTGCAATGTTGAATTGGACTGATCTCTTGCAGGAAGCAGGAGTTTCTCACAGAAAGCTAAGCCAACAGTGATATAATCCTGGCGTTATAATCCTTTCAACACCGAGAAAATACATAAATATCAGGATCTTACAGAAAATGCTACTTGTCAAACCCAAGCCCAGTCACATTTAAGAGGCACATTGCAGTTGTTTGCGTGCTTACTCAGAAAAACGTGCCACAAATCTGCCACTCGCTGAGTGTGGAATCAGACAGGGTTTTAAACCCGCTAATGCCACGAAAAGTGTAGCTCTGTGACGTTAGCCCTGCAGGCATTCCAGCTTTCAAGTGAAAACAGTGATCTATTTCTTTCCATCTTCAATACATTAGAATATGATGGCCCATTAGTGGACGAACCATATGCAAGATCACAAGAAAAAAAAAAAGCAACAGCAGGATGAAATGGGAGGTTTATAAAAGATACACAAGGAAATACTAATTTAATGATTCTAAGCACTTCATAATTACCAGAACCCCCATCATTCTGCCCATTCACAAGGAGGTCCTCTGGATACCTGCACACACCTCACTAAGACTTATCTACATGATGAGGTAGGTGCAGTCACCGGGAATACCTGTGTAATTAAAGATGCAAACTCACTTTTGAGAAATTGGATTTAGGAACTCACATCACTTAGAAGCTTTCATAATATAACTTGTCACTGCCAGATGAGAAAAAAAAACACTATAAAAACAACCTTTGTATTTCACTGTAATCCACTTCAGAGGTTCTTTCATGTGGAACAACTCCAAACCATTTCTCACGACTATCCTCCCCGAAACTCCATCCCTTCACATGCATGAGGGCACCTCAGATACAGCACACCTTCTATCAAAATATAGGGAGCAGCATTCTGGTGTTTTCTCTGCCTCAGGAAAGGCCTCTTGTCTTGCTATAAAAGTGTTCTCACTTTCTCTGAAAGACTGCAACATACATCTAAGAGACCAGCATGCAGATTTCATACGATATTCAATTCAAATTCACCTTTCTCTCTGAAAAATCGTTTTCAGCCCTATACATGTTCAGCTGACCATGGCTTCACAGTACAAAAGAGAGAACAGCAAAAAAACCTCCAAAAAACACACACCACAATTTTGGACATAGATGCTCCCTCCTCCAGCTCAGCACAGGCCAAGGAAACAATTGTATAGGCACAAACCCTGGAGTGAGAGAAAGCAGATGGGAACAGTGACCACTAAAAGCCAGTATTGCCACCAGCTCAAAAAACTTCCTACAGGGAACAAGTGGAAAGAAATAAGATAAGAGCCAGGATGCTAAATATGCTCCAGACATGCAGAAAATAACAGAAAAAAGGAGATTTAATTACTTTGAACATTTCAATGCATGTACATTCTGTGCATTGCATACTACACAATGTACATTCACAGACATCTACTATCCATTCCTGGAAAACAGCAGAAAGACATTGGTAACCAGTTACAAGCTTATTGTGAAACCCTGAATGTCATTAGTTTTCAGTCAGTTAACTCATACAGAAAGTGCTGAACATCAGATATTTCTTACATTTGAGAAGTACTGTGTCCCATGTGAAAACAAAGTTCATGACAGTTTTTTCTCCAAGCCAAGGAAAAAGGAAAGGGGGGAGGGTGTTTTAAGGAGGAGGGAAAAGAAGAGTCAAGCCTGTATACAGTCCAAGGCTGAAATCCAAGGATGACCTTTCAGTATGAAGTGCTACAAACAGCCAAAACTCACTGTAACTCTGGTCATAACTCTCACAGAAAGTACAAGTCAGCATGAGACTTCCCCAAGCAAAGGGAGTCACTCCTTCCCACTGAACATTTTAGAGGGTGGAGAGAGCTCTGACATTGCACGTGATAAACAGCAAACCACTCTACTTCTAAAATACAAATATGTTAACACACATTTACAAAGAGCCCACAAGTCTCCCAAAACAGCACAACACATTTCCCACAGTGCAACACAGCATAGACCAAGACAAAGTCAGATATCTGGAGAAACCACAGTGGCTTTCACCATCATTTTACAAAAGGTTCATCTGTTTACAAGAGCATCAGAGCAAAGTGAATATAACACATCAGCTTACAGAAACTCTTCAAGGAGCAAGAGGCAACATTACATCACTTTTCTGCTCCACTAGTCAGGAATTAGGCAGCTGGAACACAATCTAAGCCAGAAAACACTCCAAGATGTGTAATAGTGAGTTTGCTCCTGCTAAATATATGCTTCTACCACAAAGTCTACCATACAGTGTCTTAAAAGGGCAAAGGCAAAATAATGCAATTAAATCACTCTGTGTTGCCTTGAGTTACAACTTTAAAGCTCCTTGCAAGTGTGCTAAAAGGCATCTTAATACAAGGCAGATAATCATCCCACTGCCTGGTTACATAGAATTGGGATTTACCAAACATGGCTCAACTATACCTCCTTTCATGTTTGGCTACCATGTCCCAGAAATTAACCCCTGGCATTGTCACTGCATTTCCTGGAACACAGAGACACATCAAGAGTGAGTGGTTTGTGCCGGCCTAGCAAAGAAGTCCAGATAAAAGTTCCATGTGGGAACTGAAGCAAGGGTTGGCTTGTGATGCTCTCAAAACAGCTGTGCCCCGGTACAGGTGCAGAACGCAAACAGGAATCAAGGGAAAGGAAGGGATCCTGTTGAGGGGAGATGGTCAAGTGTACTACTGCCTAACACTTCACATTGTGAAATCACAGGCTGGACGGTTAAAACCTTAGCAGAACAAAGCCAAAAATATACAGGAGCAGTAGGTTCTAAAATCAGACCTGCAAGACTACTAAAGAGCTTCTACCTTTGTGTCAGCTCTGGACACAAATATGTACTATAGCAAGTAGTAGGAAAAGTAAGATCAATTATACTATTGAAAAAGAAGATCAGGAAGACAAAGCTCCTGAATGCAAAGGCAGAAGGCAGAGGAGAAACAGGAATGTGCTGTCGTCCATCAGACACAGCAGCAGCTATGCCATCCTCTTGAATTACTCCTAGTCCTGACTCAGATCTGACCTCTTACATGGAAATCCAGAGGTGGACTTTGCACACAGGAACTACGCTCAGCTTACAAGCAGAGACAGGATCATAAAACAAAGTAGCACTGCTATAGGTAATTTTATGGAAAACAATTATACTCCAGGGCATAAAAACTGAGTTTTACTGCAGCAATCAGCAATTTAAAGTATGCAAGAGCAAGTCTCAACAAGTTTGCCCTTCTTAACTCAGCAAATGAGCAGCTTCTAATGGCACACCATAAAAAGCCTTTTTTCCCTTTGACATGGAAGTGAAAGTCAGAGTTTTTATGGTCTAACCTGCTTCATGATAAGAGGGTAAAAGCAGTAATTGGATGATGTTCTAAATCCCTCAGATAAACAGAAGACATTGCTGGCTACTGGTAGGAGACAAAACTGAAGCTTGGTAATCAGACTGTAGGGAGAAAAAAACCCATAGTTTTGTTGAGGCATAATTACCTTGAACTTATCCATAGTACAGCGTGCCTCTGCCCTGCACACAGCTCTGCGTCATCACTCCTCTGCCAGGGTCTTGTTATACAATCCCTGCCACAGATCCCTGCAAGCCAGCCTCCAACATCAGCTCACAGCTTTGATTCTCATTTTCAAAGTAATTGATGGATTGCATCCTCATGACAGTACAGACCACGTGCCAGTCAATGAAAGAGTTGGGCTTCTAGGACAACGCAGGTCACTCAAGTGGAGAGAAAGGGGCAAATTAAGCATTCTGCATTCAAGAGGATGGACCCGTGGGCCAAAAATCCAGGAGACATTAGGCAAAGCCAAAATGGGAATACCTGTGGAAATGCTGGCACACCATGCCTTACACAAAGGAGCTTCCTCGAGCAGCACTGTGACCATCAGTACAGAGGTGGGATGATGGCCACCCCTTCACCAGTACCAGCCACCTCCTCCCTCACCCCTTGCCCAGCCCTGCCTGGCACTGGCCTCTCATCTTCTGCTCAGCAAAATGCAATTTCATTTACATTTCCAACAAGTCCAAAGCTGCCTCCAGTCAGCAAATCATAACTGCCAAGTTATCAAACTTCCCCATTCATCCATAAGCTAATTGAGTAAAAGCTTTTTTGGGGCAATTAGCACTTTATTCAGCATGTCAAATTCCATCTCTCTGTCCTACAGAGCACAAAGAAGATCAAAAGATGATTAAGAAAGAACTCCACCAGGTACCTTTAACAACAACAAAAATTTTGAAAAAGTGTATTCCCAGAACTGTTCTGACCTGTACCTCTGCTGCTCAGACATGCCAAGCCATACCTAGCACCCACCCCAAAATCTAAAGCCCTATTAAAAGCCTGTTAGGAAAAAATGCTACTCCATTCACTCCAGGAAATTCCTTTTATGGTTCAGAAGTGACAGTTTGAAACTTGTGAAACTGTGTTTAAAATAAAAGGGGGACAAATAGGCAGTAAACAGGCTACAAAATAACCCCCAGACACAGTTACATATGTTACAGTATACAAAATGCTGTCATATTCAAAATCCAGAGAGGTTTACCCTACAGGCATTATAAGAGCTGTATTTTTGTGTAGACCTTTTAAATTTAAAGACAGACTTATAAACTGTCAAGTACTTGAGTCTGTGAAAAGACTAATATTTTTTGTCTATGTATTTTGCATTCAAACAAAGATATTGTTTGCTTGGCAATCACTACAGCAGCCACTGTGAAAGATGCACAGTTCTCCATGCATGACAAAATCCAAGCATGCTGAAAGAAATCATCCAAAGCAGCTCAAATGAAAGAACAAGAACAGTACTACTCATTGCTAAGGGATCACTTGGCAGCATTTAAACAGTTGCCTATTGAAAACTAATAATTAAGAAAGAGGTTTTACTAATCAAACAAAAAAAAATACTGAAACCTTACTATCTGAGAATAAAAATCAGCTTAGTACAATTAAGAGATGCAAAATTTCCAATTTAGATGTTACTGAAGACAAAGGAAACACCCCTAAAATGTAATTCAACAGGCTTTAAACCATGTCTTAAAACGGTGCATTTTTTTTCTCTGTAATTCAGGTCACAGAACAAAGTATTTAAAGAACAACCTTGAATCAACAAGTTGAAGACATGGACTCTTTGATCAAAGAAATCTTGCTCCACATATTGGTGCTAATAGCAATTTTTCTGTAATTTAAAGCAGTCTGCACATTATTTCTTGCATCACAATCAAAACCAGACGTAAATCCTTAACTTGATCTTGGAAGGGGAAACTCACCAAATGCAGCTTTCCTCTCCCTGTGGCACTGGGTATCCCCCATCCTGTTACATGCACTTCAAAACAAGGCAGTGATCACTAACTCTGATCTTTCTCAAGGTGGTTGTTGCCAACCTCAGCCAACAGCATTTATTATGTTTGGCTACATTTCCTAGTCAATGAAACTGCAAATCACCTTAGTCTTCATTCCACACAGAACTTTAGAGCAAAAGCCAAAATTAAATTTTACATTGAAAAGCATGCAAAAACCTATGCTTTAAATTTGTTGCAGCAGGGAAAAGAAAGCAGATGTCACTATTTTCTTTGAGGAAGTGAAACACTGAAGAAATTTTTAAGAGGAAATTGAATAACACACACAGATCAATTTTATACATGAGAGAGAGAGAGATGCAATACAAACACAAGATATCCAAAAATGTACTTTAAATTCTTTAGAAAAGTTCAGAGACTGTATAGAAGATATAACTCCAGCATTATTAAAATATTGCCAAACTTAGTCTCAACTCAAGTTTGAAATGGCCACTTAGCAAGCATTGGCAGAGAGAGTTAGATGGAAAATCCATGTCTTTTCATGTACAGTTGCTCAGCCTTCTAATGCAGGTGTTCTCCAAAACACAAAAAATCTGCAGCTGCAAAAGACCAACAGAGGGTTGTTTGGGTTTTTTTAACAATCTTCTGTTAGTATTTTGCAACATGCAGACCCACGCACACACGGGTATGGGAGCTGCTTTCACATCACTTAGACATATCACAAAGATTCTTCCCACAGCTTTTTCAAATAACTGAAATACCAGAGAATCCACAAAAAGGCCCATGTTTTCCTATATTTAGCTAAGTCTCCTGTTCACCAGCAGCTGGCACCATGATCCCCTTGGTACTGGACAGCTGCAGCCTCTCCAGCTTGGTCCAAATCACTGCACAAATTAGAAGAAATATGAGACATGCTTAGCAAAAGTAGCAGTTTATGCTGCAACAAGAACTTTTTTGTTTTCCTAGACAAGCATTTTAACAAATTAAACCTTACTGCACTACAAGCTTATAAAAGAAACTAGAGGTATTGACCACGGACTCCAGGAAAATGAGATTCTCAGAAAAATTCCTTTGCTTACAGGGTATAAAGAAAGTGTATTCCACCTCCTTCACCCACCCAGCTATTATGAACAGCTAATTATGTCACAAAGCACTTTCCCACTCTCATTTTTCACATGCCAAACTCTTATCTTTCCTTATCTGAAGCAAGAGTCCACTTCTCGAGGCACCTGTATTGTTGAGAAAAGCATTCTGGAATTTAGCACTGCAATCAGTGCTGTGTTAATTGCTGATTGTCAAACAGAAAGAAAAAAAATTAAATAAAAAAAGAAAGAAAAAAGGAAAGAAAAGGAAAAAATCCTAACAACCTCCCAGGACTTCTAAAGCATGACCCTGCTGCTAAGACCCCTTTCAGGATCTGCACTGAAAACCATAACCATTGCTGTGGATCCCACAAGTACTCTTTCTGAAACAGCAACAAATATTGACATATTTAGCACTGACAGGGCACCTTTAATATCTCCAGATTTACACATCATACTTATCAGAGATGGGAAACCACACGCCAGCAGAACAGAAAAAAAACCAAAAAACCTTCCTCATCAAAACACAACTACATCGAAGAAGAGGCAGTCTCCATCCCATTTTCAGCAAGAGAATAGTTAACAAATCACCAGAAGAGATAGTTCACTGACATCAGTATTGCTATTCTCAGGTTACTTTCTTTTCTCTGAAACAATTCAGAGGTTCTGCCTCAACTCCACCCCAGGCTGCCTCCTCTATGACTTCTTTCTGTGGCTTTTAGGCAACACAAAAAATGCTGAAGACACTTGTGCTACAGAGGTTATGCAAAAATACTCTGCTGTGACCACCATAACAGTGCCATTTACCCACACTTCTGCTAGCAGTTCTTAAGATAATTTAAATACTATTTGGGCATGTTTCTGTCGGTCCTATTTAGCTCTAGTGTCTAATTTATTATGTGACTAATTTTATCTTATCTCTGGACTTTGCCAAAACACCTACATGTAAGAACTAAGCACTTTGAAGAAGAATTTTTGAATGATTTATGTGTCCCCATTAAAAGTATCTTCAGACACATTTACATGAGCTTAGCTTCAAGTCTTGCAAAAGACTGAAAATCTTTACTAGTAAGTTACCACATATTAAAGCAGTGAACCAGGAGGACATTTAAAGTAAAAGCACACTGCTATCACACCAGAACTTCACCCACATTTTCCAAAGCAGCTCACTGTGAATGAGCAGGAGAATCTGTTGCTGCACAAGAGCACTGAACACACCGACACAGAATGCAAGCTTGAGGTAAAGGTGTCAAGCCTAGTTAGAGAACTCTGGGTTGGAGGAAGCCATGTGATAACTGGAACATAAGCAGAGCAATTCCTTGGCAAAAACCAAGGGTGGCAGCTGACCAAAGCTGGTTAGTGACACCAAGCTGATTAGTGTCTCATTTCCACAAACAAAAGTCAAGGGAAGATAAATAGCTTCCCACAGGACACATGACATTGCCACACTTTGGTTAACTGGGTGCACAATCACTGTGGAGCTGAGATTCCCAGTAAAGCAAAGTGTATTTGGTTTTTTAAACACTATTCAGACCCCACTGTCCCTCTCTTTGCCCTGTGTACCCAACCTAACAGGCTGGCTTTATTTCAAAGATGGAGGGGATGCCAAATTCACATTTCTCATCCCTGACGATCCATGAAGAAGGGCTCACGTGTTTATCGTAGGATCACAGGATAATTCTTTGTACTTCTTTTTCTAAATGAAAGATGTCAAAGTCTATTACAAGCAGTGGCACTCAGTGGAACCTACTTAGAAATAAAAGGTTGATTTTATTCACAAGCAAGCACTGGAACTATCTGACAAGGCTAAATTATTGCACACTGACAAATGTCTTCTTGTGGAAATGGTCGACAAGAAATTCTGTTACAGAATGGCTTCATGTCTATAGAGTTTAGATTACACCCTATCACTTGATGTCCTAAAAAAAAGCACATTTGGGGAAAAAAACCCTTCAAAAACAGAGATACGACAAATAAAGGTAGGGGTAGAAAGATCAAACCGAAGAAAGAATCCGTCAGAATCATAAGCAACAGCCTAAGATATTGTGCAAGGAGTACTGGACAACACAGCCTGTACTTTGCAGACTGTTACAGAGCAGCTATAAACAGTTACAGTGCCATGACCACACTCTGGAAGGACCATGTTGTTACTGAGTCACCTCAACCCATCCAATCAAACTCAGCAATCCAAACCAGTCTTGAGATCAGGTTCTGAATAGCAAGCTGACAAAATAAAATCTTCCCAGCAGAAGGTTCACCAGAACAACTGCAACCAGTTTCTCACACTGCCTGCGGTGGAGCTACTTGATGGCCCGGAAAGCCTGGACCACGGGCACTGCTTAGGCAGCTCTGTGTGCATCCACGCAGGGCCAGTATCAACTGCGTGCACTTCGATAAGGCCACAGCCTAAAATTTGAACTCTGCACTCAAGTCAAACAGTTTATCTTATCTCGAATCAGGGGCATCACCACCACCACCACCAAATCCCTCCGTGAGCCCTGTAATCAGCTGCCACAGAAGGCTCTGCAGGGTCAACTCTCTTGCCTCCAGTCTGCAGGCTCCAGCCAGGGCTAAACAGCTCTGAGATACTCTGCCTTCAACAGGAGCTTCCACCTCTGCTGCGTCATAACATCAACACCCCCCCTGAACAAGAGGCCAGGGTAACTGCACAGGATGTAGAAACCAGCACCAAAACTGAAACAAATAACACAAGAGAGTTCAGATTCCCCTCTACACAGCTACAAACCCAAAAAACCTAGGTAAAGACAGAGAAGGCTAGTGGGGAAGAACATGCTTGTCAGTACAGGTAGGCAAGACACGTATCTTTATATGCACACCCTAAGGATATGAAACAATACTTAATTACTGTGAAAGTAAATTAAAAAATAGAAGGCAGCTAGAGTTCAAAGAGAAACAGAACTAGCTACCGTATACCAGTAGAGAAGTTACTAGATATTTATCAGCTTTCAAATAAAGACACTCAGCTAACTTCCAGCAGCATGGTTGTGCACTGGAGTTGGGACAGCAGCACGTTAGAGACCACAGCCGGCCAGTGACTGATGGACTGTGACAGGGTATCCTGAGGTGCGTTGGTTGCACGTATCCTACAGGCAGTCTCATACCCAAGTAAGAGGTGGTTTGAGTTGACCTTCATTTATCCACCACGGCAGCAGGTTCCACAAGCCACACTTACCAACCCATACCCAAAGCTAGCTACTGGAAAAAGCATTCCACGAGGTCTCCACCTCAATCTGCCAAGATGGGTAAAAAACACCTGTTCCTTTCATACACGCATGGGCTATATGGTCCATGTAAAACATGGACCTGAGAGTAAAACAGACCTATTTCACAAAACAAATTAAAGGCCCTGCATAGCCTTTAGGGCTAGTGCCTCAAATTGTCTGTGGTAATAGCTTGGGAAAAGCACCTACCTTTCATCATCCTAAAGTACCCACACTAGGCATGGAAAGAACGGGCATTAGGGCTATGTAACTTACTTGGTATTCGAAATCTAAAATTTCCTTGAAAATGATACAAAGAAAGAAATAAATTCCCAATGCGTGCATACTGGAGATTGAAACACTCAGAGAAATGAGCACGGTAACAAGGCAGGAACTGAACTTTGTTCTTATGAGAGTTGAGTATCACTCAGCAAAATAACCCTGTTGCCTTCCTTAAGTACAGGCCTGAGCAGTGCAGGTTCCCTTCAGGGATTACTGTACATTCAGTAACATTTGCAGTCTGAAAAGTTTGACTGCACGGGCAAGGAAGAACAGGTCAGGTGTTTACTGCTTTTTCTTTTGTTGCCTAGAGTCACGCATGATTCACAGAGGGTAAGTCAGATCCACCAGATGAGCCCATGGGAAGATCCTCTTCCTAAAGGTTACAGAAAGCTAAACATAGCCAAGGCAGAAAAAAAAAGAACAGATTGCACAAAGAGCTAAAACAACCTTGTACACTACTGCCCAAATCTAAATGTCCTTCACATTCCCACTAGAAATACTCGCTGAAAGTGATTTATATCTAAAAGTCACAGCAAAACGCCAAGACAGGCTGAGCACTGATATTAGCTGCCTAGTTAGAGAATGTACTTCTCACCACCCAAAATCCCCTCCTACTTACGTGATCTTCTTCTGTAATTGGAATAAATTAACCCCTAACAAAAAGCAGCTCTGCCTGGCAGGAGCAGTTGTGACAGCCACACAGGCACAAAGCACTTGCTGTAGTATTCACGGGCCCGGTTTGCGGGAGAGAGACCTTGCTGGGCAGCCGCGTTTTTAAGATGACGTAAACAAATAAAGCAGCCACCGTTAAATTCGGCTGATTTAACTGAATTCTCTATCACCCGTTTATTTCGGCAGTGGAGCACTGAAAACATCTGAGCCTATCTCCACGTACTCTTATCATCTCTGGAGACGGCAGCTGTGGGAGCACCGATAAGAGCTGTACCCCGGGCCAGCCCCGCTCCCCGCTGCACCCCGGGCTATCACCAAGCTGCTGGGGGGGGCGGAGGGAACCCCGGGCCGGCTCCCGTGCGCTCCGAGGAACCCCGCGTCCAGGGCATCCCCGGGGCAGCCGGGCGGGCTGCGCTGCCCCCGCCCGGCCCGGCCCGGCCCGGCCCGGCCCGCATCAGCGGAGAGAAGCCGCCCGGCTCCCGCCTCCGCCGCGACATGGAGGCTGTGAAAGCCTTTAACAGCGAGGTGTGTAACCCCCTCCCGGCGGCCTCCCCTCTTCGGAGCCGGGGAGCGGGCGGGGCCCCGGCGCCTTCCCTGCCCCCTCCTCGCAGTGGGGAGGCTGCGGGAATTGGGGGTCTCCGGGGGACCCCGGGGTGCGGAAGCGCTCCCGCAGGCCGGTCTGGGGTTCCCCCCCCACGTCGGGCGGGAAAGGGCCGTTGTCGCCGTCCCTGGGAAGCGG